>VZTO01002356.1:109840-138551 GCA_013400615.1 Syrrhaptes paradoxus
AAAAAAAAAAAAATGGACGCGATAAAAATCACGCGAGGAAGGACAAGGAGGAGCCAAGGCGCCGGCGACGCGCTGGGAGGACGGAGCCCGGCGGCCGCGGGGGGAGCGAGGGGGGAGGGCGGGGACACGCTGCGCGGCAGCCGCTGGAGCTGCGCGGACGGCGGCACCCGGTCGGCGGGGCCCGGTCCCGACAGCAGCCCCCTGGGGAAGGGGCCGGTGGGGGGAGCGCCGGCCCCCGGGAGGAGGAGGCGGCGGGAAAGTCGAGGTGGGAGGCGGCCAGGGAGGGTGGCAGGGCCGCCATGGGCCCGTCCCCTCAAAGGCTCGACGGCGAGGTCGGCAGTTCGGGCTGAGAACCGGCGGGAGCCGGGCGGGGCCTCCGGCTGTCCCGGGCCAGGAACGGCTCTGCTGTCCGGCCGTGGGGGTCCCGCCCGGCGGAGCTCTGCTCCACCATCGCCTCCACGGCGTCCTGGGGGAGCGGTCTCCAGCCAGCGCAAGGTGTGAGGTTCGCCCCAGCAGCTGCCTGGACAGATTCCTCCAACCCAAAAGAGCAGGAACGTGACACGGATGCGAAGGCTGGAGAGGGAAGTCCTCCTACCGCCCTGGCAACCAGGCAGGGGTGGACCAAACCTCTCCAAACGCTTTTACTACTTCTAAAACTCCCCCCTGAGCAGTCATTTTGATGGCAAGAAATAACTTCTGGAAAAAGAATCCTACAATGCTCAAAATGCCATCCAGCCCAAATAAACAATGAAGAAACAATTCAGTCCAGATCTGTAGGTTTTCAACCACTTTACAGCCAGCAGAGTTCTACCGGCTGTTCTCTCACACTATGAGGCATAACTCCTATTTCACATGAAGGTGGGATATCACATAAGTGTACAAGCAATAATAAAGTCTGGATGGTTCAGTTTGGACAGTTTGAAATCTCCACCATACATTCCTGGAGCTGGCACTATTTCTAATGGACTGTGACATCGACTTACAACCCGGTGCAAAAGACTGAAAAAAAAATGTCATCTTCCTGAAAGTATCCTGGTCCTCGTTAGCTGTATTTCCACTGAGAAAAAATTCAAGGGTGTAACTCCACTAGCTAAAGAGTTCTGCATGCAATATTGGGCTGAAGATGTCATTGCTTTGGGAAACCAAGTTCTGGAGAAACAAGCCACCAGAAAGACATAATTGGTTGGCTGTGGTAAAGCAAGTCTTAACAGTAATCCATACTTATTATCATGCACATATATTAATCAAATTTTAATTTTGCCTAAGAAACGTCATTGGCATTCTTAGCTGAAAGGACCCTGTTCCATTTTTTATGTAAAATTATGTATAATAGACCCTTTGGTGTTACGCATTGTATAGAAACTGAGCGTACTATATTTAAGCAGATACCCTTGTAGAATAAACTATATGATTTTTCATCAAGTCCCGAAAGCATTCTGCTCTTCCAGCCCACATCACCTTCACCTTTCAGACTGGATTTCAGCCAGCTGGCTCTCACCCAGTTCCTTCTCTCTTCCAGGCACTAGATAAATCTGGTATCGAAGTCAAAAAGAGGAGGAAATGTAGAACTGTGTGTCATCAGATTACCAAAGATAGTACAGTCCTTATCAATCTATAAATGTTGAATGGAAGAATTAACTGGACTGATCCTTTTGGGAAACTACATTTGATCCTGGGGAAGTGAGAAAAGAGAGAAATCACTCAATCACTTCTAAGAACAACTAAAAAGAACCAGACCACTTGAAAGCCACCCTGACAGGTTACACAGTTGTTTCAAAAATATTTCATGCCATGTCTCAACCGTAAACGGTAACAGCATTCTGACCACAGTTTTTGTTCCAAGACACCGCTACCATTCTTTGTGCATTGCTTCATTCATCTGAATTTCTTTCCGGTGGATATTTACCTCTAAACTTTCTGGATTTACAGTGCCTGCTTCTGTAATCATTTCAAAGCTCCTGTGATTTTTTCATGCACAGATTACAAATACCTGCTCCCAGCATGATTGTAGAATTTCAAGAGCATTCTTTTCTCCTTGGTATTTGCCCTGCTCCCACTAAATCCTGTACCATTAAGTGGGTAACTATAAACAAACAAATCCAGGGACAGGAACCGTAATCCCCATATATTATCTAGCTATTTGCTTTGAAAGGAGAGAGCAGATCCAGAGCAGAAACATCCTGTGACTCACAGAAGAAATGGTTCAACTTGACCTTTCTGTGCTTCTACCTTCCTTTCTCCTCATCAGTTCCACCTATCATTCTTTGCATTTTCCTGCAATTAAGTCAAATCATTATTTGTTCACGTACCTGTCACCCTGCACAGAATTGTCTCATGCTGTTACTGTTATTTACATTACCCAGGTGACATAAAGATGGAAATATACTCAGAGCGCTGACTTTTCCACCTATTCAGAGTAATGGTGTCAACAATAATCAACAATCAACCAACAAGACAAATTATTATAAAGTAGTATGATCACTTACGAAACTTATTTTTAAGGAGCGTTCGTTCATTTGTAATTCCCTCAGTGAAACATCTATAAATTCTGAATTTCATGTTCATGTGTCCCCAGGTACCTGCTCTTCCTGTTCAGCTCTTGTTCCGAGCTCACTATCATGCTCTGAAAAAACAGATTCCCACCTGTAAAGGACTATTCACGCAGTTTTACAAAAACTGCAAACTGCCTGTCGAGGTTCCGATGAGGCAAGGCCTTGGGATGTCTCAAAGCATTTCAGTTGTAGGCTCCTAGTCCCATCCCTTGCTGATAAGAAGCAGCGAAGAATGCCCCGAAGGCTTTACTTCCCTCACTAATGAAGGACTTAGTCTTACTCTTAGTACAAAGCAGCAAACCTTTGCTGAATAAGGTTGCTGCCTCCAGCTCGAAGGTGCCAACAAGGCCAAAGTTAATCCAACACAGGGTCCGCACGACCACTAACTCAATCGGTTGAAAGGGTTAATGCTGCCCTTCCCCCTCTTGCACAAGGGCAGAAGGATGGTTCTCCCCATGCTAATTAAGGAGACACCCCTCTCCCCTTCCTGTGCTAATTTGGGAGAAACCTCCATTGCTTCCTATGCTAATTGAAGAAAGTTAGGCAGAGACCTGAGAACTTTTGTCTATAAAAGGTGAATAAACAAAGAGAAGGCTCCTGTGCCCACCACCTGGGGACTCCTGAGATGCTGACAGACTGATCGAGCAATCCCCCCACCAGGATGTTGACGGCTCATCTCCAAGGATCCAAAGAGCAGTGAAAACTTTTCTCTCTCTTCTCCTTTTCCCTCTCTTCTCCTTTTCCTTCCTTTTTCTCTTCAAACATCTCTTGATCTCTCTCTGGCACATATGGCACCACCTTACAGGTTTTATGCCAGCTCCTTTTGGGGCTTGTTTAGCAGGTTTTCCATAGGTTATTCATTTTAATACCGATAAGTGATTGCAAGTTTTACAAGTGGTTGCAGGTTTTTTAGGATTGTTGGAAATCATGCTGTCGTTATCACATCGCTGTAAGATTTGGTGGTGATGGAGGGTGGTGGTGTTGTCATGAATTGTCTTTACCAAGTAATTTGTTTTTCTTCTGTAATTCTGTTACATTCCACATTTTATGCCCTACATTTCCCTTTTCCCCTAAACAATTATATGCCTTAAAGTTATAAGCCAGTATTCAATTCTTTGGTGTCGTCTCACCTTATTTTGCCCCAAGGGAATATACAGAACCTCCACAAACCCCACTCATCCCACCCAGGGTGGTTTTATAAGCTGGGTCATGACACTACTCCTGTTTTACATTCTTCTGTTGGAATTGTTCTTCCACTGTATAATCTGCAACTGAAAATTCACTCCAATCACACATCAAAGGTACAGGATACTTTCTTTTGGGGCTTCTCTAAGTCATCTAAATGTACTGACACCAGCAAGGCTATTAATACACATTTACTGATACTCATTTTTTTTCTGTTCCTTTCCAGTTGTGTTAGACAAGAGGGATTCCCAAGGAAACAGTGGTATTGTCACCTGGTTTTATATATCACCACAAAGGTGATATATCACTAAGGGTCTCGTTGTACTTCTTCCCATTTCCTTCCTCACTGCAACTACAAGAGTGAATGAGTTGGTAGATTCATCATTCAAGCATGCTAAGTGTAATTCTTTCCTGAAGAGGTAATGCTAGCATCTGCTTTATAATGTTTTGTCCAAGGGAGAAATCCAGTGTAACTAATTCTTTCCATTATTTTTGTCCCAAGTTGAAACATTCACTTGGAAAACATCTTTATGTAGCTGACATGAAAGGAACTTTAAAGTATTCTGTTACGGATCAGTGAATGGAGAAAATTAAAAACATGTTCCTGGTTTAAAACCTCCAGTACTTACTCTCACTGGATCAAACCAGATGTATAACCAGCAAGAAATGCATCCTGTAGGACTCTTCCTGGAGGCAGTTTGCAAGGGACTCCTCAAATTCCTGTTGGGAAAGGGCAAAACTTTACACTGCAATCATTTGTGATTGATTCCAAGGTCCTGTACTAAGTGCTGTCGAACCATCGTGGACTGGTTTACTGGTGCAGTCTTTCCCCTGTCCAAATCAAGGCAGCTAATTCTATTGTATAATGTCACCCACGTTTTCATTTGATTTCTTTCATGAGGATTTTGCTTACTCTATATGCAATTTTTTTTCTCCTCCAAGCAAATTTCTTTCAGTTGCATACTTCCCCGCAAGGGATTTGAAGAACGCTAGGTATTTATGGGTAAAAGTTAGTTTTCTGTGTTTGTTACTCTAATTTCTCATAAAAGAGGGTTATCCATAGCTTACACAGTACTGCCCATACCCCTATGTCAACTATACTTGATGGAGTACGGGTGGAGCCCTCAGCACAGGAAGGACATGGACCAGCGGGTTCAGAGGAGGGCCACGAAAATGATCAAAGGCCTGGAACACCTCCCCTATGAAGAGAGGTTGAGAGAGTTGGGGTTGTTCAGCCTGGAGAAGAAAAGGCTCCAAGGAGACCTGATTACAGCCTTTCAGTAAAGGGGGCTTANGGGATACATGATAAACATGATTTCTAGGGCTTGGGATGTTTTGTCCAAAGGAATCATACACAGACATACAGTTCAAAAGCTCATAAATATTCTAAAAACTTTATCATGTCTCATTCCTGCAATTCTGTTTACGCGCTCGGTTTGAAGCATTCTGGCTGAACTAAGTGTGGCATATAACATGCTGAATTAAAGGTGTCTATGGAGTCTATTGTGTGATTCTGTCTCTCAAGCCATTATTCATTACTCAAAGTAGTAATAATATCCTGAATTATTATTTTCCCAAAGTATCACCTAAGTGGGAAGTTCCCAAGCTGCTGCAGATCTGTTCAGCAGAAGGGAGTGATGCCCATCCACGCAAAACCAGCCCGTTGCTGAGGTCCTTCTTTCACTGCACCCGGTTTAGGTTGTGACATCTCTGTTAGCGAGAGAAAGAAAACACTGGTTTGACTGCTCCTTCTCCTCAAAATCCAAAGGCAGCTGGGCTTTTGCCGTTGGGATGTTCAGCTAAGGTTAATTCTCACAGACCTGGGATACGGCAGCTTTGATAATGACAACATGCCTGAAAGGGATGACAATTAAAGCTTTGCATAGGGTATTTTCTATCTAGAAAACTACCTATCTGCGTTCCACATCTGCCAAATGACCAGAAAATTAATCAGGAATTTCAATTACTTCAAATAACAGGTAAAGGCAGGGGTGGTAGGACTGCAAAAACAGCTTCTAAAAGCATAAGGGTACAGGCAATTTGTTTTCTTTATTACAGCAGCCTTTCGTTATAATTTTAGCTCTGGTAGATGAAGAGAGGAGGCAGTATTTTGTGAAAGTTCATTTTATACTCTAGAGACAGAATTACAAAAGCTGAAATCTAACTGGAAAACAATTCCTGTCTTGTGCATTGAGATCATTAGCACTTGTTTGACACTCTCTAGTACTATTTTCCTGAAAAAGCTCCCCATGATGCTAGTTGACAAAGCTTGGATAAAATCAAAGTGTGCAGCATGAAAAGTTGATGAAGAACAGTATTAATCAACATTAATCAACTCTGGCATTTTACTAGGCTAAGGGAAAAATTGCATTAGGCCAAATGAGAGTCAGCAAATGGATGGAAACACAACAGTGCCTGCTTTGTGTTCTGCTCTCCAGACCAGGATTCTGCCATCCTTAAAAGCACAAGTATGATTAAAACAAGATTCATTCGCTAGCTACATTAATATAATTAAATTCATAATGATTTCCTAAAAAGTAGGGAACCAAAACATTCTGAAAAGGGATTCATGTGCACAAAAGCTCAGCTAATTTTACTAAAAAATTAGTCTAAGAAAATATACACCATTTGAGTACAATTATCAGCTTCCCTAGTACACAGTATCTCACAAATTTACACTGAAAGTATATGCTTTTGCAGCAAAGATAGTTAAAATATTAATGCAATATAAATGGTTATTAAAAGTAAACTTTATAGTTTTATTTCTAGTTTTTCCTGATAGTGAGGTGGGAGAAGCAGCAGCTTGGAAACATGTTTTCACAGTGGACAACAAAAAAACCCATTATTTTTGAAGAATTGTCTTGCAAGGGAAGGGATGGAAGGAAAGAGGTAATAAAATATGAGCTAATTTCTGACATTTCATCTTGCATTTCAAAGGCACATACCAAAAAAAGAATCATAGAATCATAGAATGGTTTGGGTTGGAAAGGACCTTAAATACCATCCAGTTCCAACCCCCCTGCCATGGGCAGGGACACCCTCCACTAGCCCAGGTTGCCCAAAGCCTCATCCAGCCTGGCCTTGAACATCTAAAATATAGTGAATTTCCTTCTTTGAATGTACAGGGAGTTATTTCACTCTCAGTATGCAAGATATCTCTACTGTGACAGTACTTCAGAATACCAGCTGTTAAAGCCTGCCTTGTCTCCTACAAAAGGGACGACATCCACTTTAAAATTAGCGGATTACACTTTCACGAGCAGAGGTTTCATTAGTTGGAAAGAAAGAGAACAGACCCAGTAACTACCCTAATACCTAGAAAATACACAGCACTGAGCTAAAACTGCTGCACAGCCTACATTCCATTAAACAATGTACTACAGTTAAGGTTCCTGCCACAAAGCTGCTGTGCTAAAAAGCCTAAACAGGGTCCCCCTGTGCAGAAAGACTTCCCTGCCTCATCTCTACTTTTCCACTCGTGTGTTAACAGTGAATATACAAATAAATTCCTCCATTTATCTGGGTGCATTCTTTCCTATATTTCTCTCTTAAACATGAGCTGTTCTGATTAGTAGCCACCTTTCTGTGCATGTATTCTCCCCTGTGCCAGCTATTTCAAAGGATAGCAAGCAAGAAACCATCAATAATGGCATTTTGTTGGCGATCCTATGGATTTCATAGGTATTCAGCCATCATTCACCATCATTTTCAAAAGCATTAATGGCTGTCGGCAGTTCAAAAACCATAAAGAGTAATCTGTAACACACCCATGTCCAAAACTCCGTCATAAAAGATGTAAAAAAAATGAGTTAGTCATGGAAACAAAGCTTCGCTGCTTACGTAAAAATCACTGTGCCCCAAGAAGAGTGCAGGACAAGTCAACATTTGACAAATCGGTGTCAAAGACCAAGTTACTTTTCTGGTCATCAAGTTTTAAGTAAACTGGCAACTTGCCTTCTCCAAGGCAATAATGATCTACAGCAGTGACCCAGACGTTTTCAATCTTTGCTTTCCTCAACCATACAGACCAGTGTCCAGGTTGCAAGCTTACCAGTGATGTCTTTGGTAGCACAGCACAGCAGAGCATAGACCGGTTCAGTTGGAAGGGACCCACAATGATCATCTAGTCCAACTGCCTGAGCACTTCAGGGCTGACCCAAAGTCAAAGCCTGTTCTTCATGGCATTGCCCAAATGCCCAAAGGCTTGGGGCATCGACCACCTCTCTAAGAAGCCTCTTCCAGTGTTTGACCACCCTCTTGGCAAAGAAATGCTTCCTAATGTTCAGTCTGAACTTCCCCTGACGCAGCTGTGAACCACTCCACATGTCCTATCACCAGATACCAGGCAGAAGAGCTCAGCACCTCCCTTTCCACATCCCCTCAGGAAGCTGCCGAGAGCAATGAGGTCACCCCTCGGCCTTCTTTTCTCCAAACTAGGCAAACCCAAAGCCCTTGGCTGCTCCTCATAGGACATGCCTTCCAGCCCTTTCACCAGCTGTGCTGCCCTTTATTGACCAACAGATGAGACGTTTGATCTGACTTCAAAGACAGCCTGCTTCAATACAAAAAAAAAGTCATTTAGGATGTTGTCTGCAGCAGAACATCGACAACCTCACTTCAGAATAGGCAATCAGATTTTGCCAATATGGCTAATACCAAAAGCAGTTCCGCTGCTCGACATCTCAACCTTTCTGTTACAGAAGAAAAAGATAAATTCTGTCTCTCCTTCAGCAGATGCAGCCTAAGCTTTACAAAAGGAAGAGTTGCATCTAACCCATAGTAGCAGATGAGTACGGACCAGCTAGCGATGACACTGCTGACTCACATCCTGAAAACCATGAGGACACGTTGGACACATGGCTGCTTGCTTCTCTCACAAGCAACTGTTCCTCATGTCGAGTCAGAAAGTTGCTCCTGTGACTTTGTCCACCCGATATGGCCTCTTACGGTTTCGTATATTCATCTGCTATTGCCCCATGGCCGTCCATGAGCTCATACCCAGCAGCTGCTCACCTCCATCGCTTTATGGCACGTTTTTCCCCGTATCGGTACACAGGATGAGAAGCATCTGCAAAGATGTCTCAGCTTTGCTTTACACTTTCACAGAACAGCTTAAAGAGGAAAAGCTAAACCTGTTCATTACCTGACTAAACTTCTGCAGTTTTGATACAATGAATTCTACATTATTGTTGAAAAAGAAGAAAAATCAATACTATTTTTTTCCCCCAAATCAAATAAAAAATACGTGACAACAGAGCAAGGCACAACAGAGGAGAAAGCAAGCTCTGGGGTGATAGGAGGCAACATTTGCATGACTCAAGAAGAAATAGAAATTTCTACAGGGCATAGATTCATGAGTCAGAACCGCATATAGAAAATAAGCAACAAACAAATTTTGATTTATAGAGATATAATTCTATCAAGAGTTTCTGTTAACCGGACCATAAACCATCTGAACTTCACTCCTGAGGTTTATAACACCACTGAAAACTCCTGTTACAGTCCATCATGCATCTTTATTTTCCCTCGTATTCTCACACACACAAATGTAGGAGTCTGCAGGACCTGAAGGATTAACTAAATACCGAAAGGACCTAATTTATCAGATTTCTAATCACGTGCCATTTGGAAGCATTTTACCTCAAGACATTATGTGATGAAAAAGCACTTCCAAAAACCAATAATAAAATAGTCCACCACACAACATGTAACAGTTGTAGTAGTTTCCGTGTAAGTGAAACGAGCTGATGGCTGAGAATAGGATTTTCAAAATCCTCTAAGCACCAGACATGAACAAATAGAGGAAAAGCTAAATTAACCTGCTTAATTCCGAGTTACTAGAATAGAAATCGCCAGAATTATGCAGAGTACACACATGCGCGCGCACAGTCCCCACACACAGAGGAAAACCCACATTTTTCCCCATTTCTGAAACCAGTACCTTGCTGTGTTGGATTGCTTAGGAGACCCTGATCCAAAGAGGTATGTCAGCAGGATTATGTAAGTTCCCGACAGGTCAATTAAAGCTGGGTGCCTCAAAGATAGAGGCCAGACAGAAATTCCTCTCTTGAGTCTTCAAGCGTGGGAGCTGGAGGCAAGGCTGACCACCTTCCTCTTTAAAAATATTCCCGGCTGAGCCTTCGCTTTGTCTCCATGACAATTTCCATCTCAGTTCCTTGGATTAGTGGATACTCCCAAATGAATTGGCACACCAAGCGTCAGCCCAATCCTCAGCAAGGAGCTCGACCCTTGAAGCAGCTGCTGCTCCAGAGTCACTCCATGGCATGTACGAGATCCTGGCATGTACGTCCAATGCTGCGAGCTGGAGAAATCAGCTCAAGTTATGAGGAAAATGGAAAATTACAGTATTGATATTCTCAGCATGAGTGGGTACAGATGGTCAGGAACAGATTGTATCAAACCGAAGAACAATAATAAAATCATGAACTACTCAGGTTTCCCAGCGGGAGGGAAAGCGAGAGTCGCAGGCTGTGAGTGACACCACGTAAAGAGCCCTGCGAGACCCACCAGGAACCAATTAACGGCAAAGGAGCAGGTACACAGTGCAAGGCAGCGGGTGAGGATGAAAACCCTCCCAAGCGCTACCACGATACAAACCCATCTCTAAAACATCCTACGGAACCCCAGCAGCACTCCCTCGTTGCCATGGCTGGGTATGAATGGGAGCAGGGACAACTATTTATGGACTGAACATCACCCTGGAATTTGCTCACACAGCAGCATTGATGAAGAGCTCATCCAACTTTGGTAACTAAATCACCTGCTGATGGCGAGAACGTGCTCTTCTGCCCACACCTGACCGGTTAGAACAAAAACACAGACATACCAGGTTTTAATCTGCAGAAATCTTTGTTTGTTCCTCTAAATGTTTGGGCATGTAAATTACATGTGCCAACAGTGAGTATGAGGACATATGTGCTGCCATTGGGAAAAATAAATTTAAAAGAAATACTTGTAGAAGAAGCAAATAAGAAAATCACCACTCAAGTTTATAGAATTTAAATGTCAGTTCTTAAAAAACAAGTTTTCCACAGACAGGCACAATTTTCAGCTTTCACGTAAACAAATTTTGAAGATCTTTAGTAAAACATGTTAGTTGAATTAAGAATATTCTGGTATTTTTCAATGGCTAGAAAAAGGAGGGGTGGGTCACTGCAATGCCGTGGAGTGGCATCATCAGAGAGGGACCAGCAAGCAGAACCTCCCAAATGCTCGTGCCAAAATACCATTGAAAATGGAAAGAGGGATTGAATGGTTACAAAGGAAAGACAATCACATTAGCTGGCAGCAAAAAGGGGGCTCCTGAGGGTTGTCTTCCAACCACAAAGAGCTTGCAGGTGATTTTAATCATAGCTAGAATGAATTAATAAAAAACAAATTAGGAAATATTATAACCATCCAAAAAAAAAAATTAAAGATGAGACTTTCGCTGCATACTAAAACTGGCCTGTCACCTGAAAAAAAAATTAATTTGAATAATTCAAATAATACAATAACTGTGAGAAAATAATCTTGCATTAAGTTGAAAGTAGCTTAAAAAATGAAGACCTGGAAGACACCCTGTAGGATAAAATAGATCAGATCTGCTCAAAGGTGGCAGCAAAAAGGAACACAAAATGATGCTCTAAATGTTGAAGAGGATGAGTCCACTGTAGAGGCAACCAATGCAGCAATGCATGGCACGTACCAAACATCCCTAGATTGCGTTGACTTTCAGAAAGCTTTCAAGAGCATCTCTGAAATTTTTCAGTGACTCTGCACAATACCTGGAAAATTTTGTGGGTTTCATGAAGACACCAGATGGGCCAAGACCTCTAACCAGTTAGTTTGGAGATAATATTGAATGTACCGTATTTTGGAGGTAACATCGGCAAGACAGTGAAATTCTGTGGTCAGGTCACGCACACGTAGGTAGGTCTGGACATTGCTGATGGTATCTGCTTCCTGGAGATATTGATAAAAAACATGAGGCTGAAGGACTGTAAGAACCGAATAAAACATCCTGAAGTCAGAAAGTCAAAAAACAAAGAGCAGTGTGACCTCAGATGGTTGCACTGCTGCGTAAGAGGGAAGTCTTGAGAAGCATTTATCAGCTCACGTACTAACACAGCAACTTTGGTGTTATTGCACCTGTGAGTGGCTCGAGTGGGAAGCCTTGCTTTCCCGTGGCTGGCCTCCAGCAGGGAAATCTAACGCCCTCCACGCAAGCGAGGAGTCTTTTGTAGCTATGCATTAAACATCTACCTGCGGGTCGGGAAGGAATGGATGGAAAACTGCTCTCGGTGTTGGGATTCTCCTTGGTTACTCGGAGAGACACAGCTGCAGAGAATAAAGCAGGTCCTGTGCCCGGACTGGGCACGTCTTTACATTGTGGCCCAAGACACGTGAACTTTCGCATCCCCAAATCCAAGCAAACCAAAGGGATGTTTTCAGCAGAGTACTAACTGAAGCAGCAGTTGTGCAAGAAAACTGTGAAGCCGTCAGCTTCTGACAGTACAGCTTAACTGCTGAATTCTTACACTTCCAAGGATATGAAAAGTGGGTTGAATTAA
The DNA here is from genome assembly GCA_013400615.1 of Syrrhaptes paradoxus. Taxonomy (NCBI): domain Eukaryota; kingdom Metazoa; phylum Chordata; class Aves; order Pterocliformes; family Pteroclidae; genus Syrrhaptes; species Syrrhaptes paradoxus. The sequence continues at coordinate 122,151 of VZTO01002356.1, forward strand.
GACAGATGGATAAAATGAGAAGCTGACTGGTCTGCAGTTTCTTCCTTCAGACTTAAATGCTGAAGTTTAGCATCCCACTGCACACTCGTTCAATTTTCCCCCATCTTGCGAATAAAGTTTTTGGTTAATAAATGTTTTAACAAAACTTTTTTTTAATCAATTGTTTTTTGGGCGTTTAGTTCTGATGTGTTCTGCCCCATTTTTGTGTCTGCCACTATAAAGACATCCTGTAGCATGACTTACCCAATGGAATTCTGACTGGGTCCAAAATCCGCTATGCCACTTCTTCGATGTACAGAGCTCTGGCAAAATCTCTGTCTAGGGCAGTTCCACAGAATAAGGCACAAAACCCATAAAAATATTTGTTTTTTGAAGCAAATTACTACACATTGTCCACAATTTAAACAATTGTCACTGAGCCAGATTTCTGGTTTTATTCTTTTTATTCCCGGGGGGGGGGGGGGGGAATTTGTTTTCTGATGAAACCGTAGTTTCAAATCACATTTAGACACCCAATTACTGTATTAAGTTTATTCCACAGTTTGACATCAATATCATAATCCAGTTACCCACTCCACGCTGCTTTAACTTGTGACAGTGAACGTTGGCTGTTGAAGATACTGTAGTGCAGCCGCTGGACAGCCATAGCTGACAGGATTATGTAAAAACAGCAGCTTATCATGAATGTCCCAGTGTTTTCTGATATTAAATACTCACTTGAGAATGATGCAACTGCAAATATTGCCAGTGGTTTTGTTTGCCAAGGTTATATTTCGCCTTAAGTGATGCAGAGGAACACAGGCTCCGCTCCTGAAATAGCAGGTCTATAAATACCATACCTTTAGGTATCCAGCTGAGCCAGTGAATCTTGTGCCTTCAGAATTAAATGCTGGATTATCCCATTTGTGGGGAAAAAAAAAAAAAGTAGGTATTTTAGATATTTCACCTTACATTCTTATGGCATGAGATTGATTTTTCCCGACCATCTTCACTCACACTGGGTGAGAAATCTGCTGACACGCTCCTTCCTTTTCCATCTGTGCCTTGCAGCTCCCTTGACTCCTGCCATACGAAACCCCACGCCTTTGGCCAGTTTGCAAAGCCTTGTTGTATCCTGGTAATCACCCTTCCCCTTTGGCTCTCCTCTCTTCCCATCCTCCAAGCATTTTTGACACTGTTTCCTTCCCCGTAATCCATCCCAAACACCACATGCACCATAGCATAGGTTTGCAGGCATCTGCCAACGATTAAAGTGACCACAGGTCTCCCAGACCTTGGTGATCCTCATTTTGAAGGGATTCAGGGTAACGTCCCACCGGACAATATATGGCACAAATAACCTCAGGAAAGAAATACTTGAGTCAGTGATGACCGTAGAGAAAGCATGAATTTCTGAGGCACTAAATAAGGGAACCAGGGATGTGAGAAGGGAACAAAAAGAAGAGCAAGCGAGCCACGCTGCTGGGAAATCTGTAATCCTCTGAGCAAACCCATTTTACAAATGCGAAGCAGTGATTTCATCCTCAGGTGCTACTCAATTTCTACCCCAGATCTCAAAGTGCAGAAAACCAGCAAGCACCTGTTCTCGCCGAACAGAGGGAAAGGGAAACAAGTAATGACCAAACGCTGCTGCCTAGCTGCCCAGGGATGCTTGCCCCAGACAGTAAAACTGGGAGCACTCAGAGACTCTGCAGCCGTTGATAAGGTTTGGCTCTGGCATGAATTAGGGGACTTGTCTCACGCCGGTGTTTGATGCCATGGCCTCTCTTAACATCCCCCATCCCTTGCTACCTCCTGACATTCATCCTAACTTAGGCCATGACAGTTTTTTTACACTGTTTTGTAAATCAATGGTATTTTTCGGGTTGCTGGGGAAAAAAAATGGTCCTATTCCACAAGGCTCTTAGAAAAAAGTCACATCTCCAAATAATTCCACTCTGCTTGAATACAAGTTAGAGACTTGGATGCCAGTCTTGTAATAAATACATGAGTGCAGCATGTCTACTAAATCTATATTAAATCTGTGGTTTTCTATCATATTGTGGTTTTTAATCACATTTTTACAATAACGGTCAAAATACCATCTCCATCCATTTATCTTCTTAATAACCAGCAATGCTCCTTTGTCTGCTGAAAGATCTTTGGTTTGCCCACACAAGCCCTAAAAGTAGAAAACATGATGCAACATGCTCTAAACTCCTGATCATATCCATCTACCCACTGAGAACACAGCGTTTGCATCTGCTGAAACCGCTCCAGGCTCGGACAAAATGAAATCACTAAGTATACTAACATTTATTAATATAAGAAAAACTTCAAAAAAAACCAAGATCTTCCACTTTATATCCTAAGATTCACAGAGATCTCAGAGCAAACTTTCAAGGAACTGAAAAACATCAGTCAGTATAACAGCAATTACTCATCACCTTTGAAAGTAAGCCCTTAGGTTTGTTTCAAACCGTGCAGAAAGAGCATGATCTTCGACTCAGAGGAAGTGTGTATTTTTTTCATTGGATATAGTACGGAACAACACTTTCAGATGCTTTTAGTTAGTGGCATTTGAACTATGTTCTTTGATTTTGTCCTAGAATTCTTCACATACCTTCTAAAGCCCCAGAAATCCTAGGCAAGCACATCACAGTCTTTTCTTTCTAATTAAAGTATCTCTTCTTCAAATGGCTTTCCATCTTCTCTAGTATAACACTGAGCTCTTCAAGTTTCCCACTATTATCTCTGTCCTCCGTTACAGAACCTCATTAATCTCCCTTCAAATGTTTTTAGACTTTTGCGATGCTGCATAGCAGCCAAGAACTTCCAGGTGTGCACTCGTCACAGGTTTTTGCTCATCTTAGACCTCATCGCTTCTCTGTGCGGTTCAGCCCAAACCTGGGCATAGTCATAAGTTAATTAGGCGCCTTTGGTATCACAATGTTAAATATAAAATAAAACAAAGGTTTAAATAATAATTTAAGCATCTGAAGTATGGGAGAATGTCCCCTAAAGGTAACTATTGTCCCTTCACCGAGTACAGAGCAAGATGAGGCACGCAAAGCTGTTCACTGTGCCTGTACTGTAGACATCGACGGTTGAGCAAGATGAATTCTACTCCAACTGGTCCAATAACTACGATCAGAAGGCACTGCAGAGATATTTTCATAGAACAGCATGTCAGGTTAGCTGGCTCAAGACTGAACAAATTAAACACAAAACCATGGCAAGGATCAGAAGAACAATTAGTGAACACTGAGCACACTGACTCTAAAACCACCAAAGGAGAATAGTTCAGCCCATTGCTCCTGGTGCAAAGCCCACTAGAAGTGTAGTAAACTCCCCTGAAAGCCGTGCAAACTGAGGGGTTACCTAAAGGGGTATAAGACTTCTTACAGTATACAGGCAGATTAAAATTTAGGGACAAAACAGAGAATTTGGGGACTACGTAAAATTTATTACAGGATCGCAGTAATGTGCAACTTCCCATGGGATGTTCAAGGGAAGCACCAAAAGCGTGTAAAGGGAGGGACTGACGTAGGCTGGGGAGAAACAAGCATGGTAAAACCGAGGAGAAAGAGGATAAAGGGGGCCAGTCCCATGTAGACAGCCTACTGATGATGCTTCAGTGTATGAGCCTTGCACTTCATCACTGCATTCTGTCCGATATCCTTACCACACCCTATTTCTAACGGGTCCTGTGCGCACGTACGTGTCAATGGGACTAGCCCCAGGGAGGGACAGTGAGTACACACCTCTGGAGCAGGACCACGTGCCTGAGGGATGAGGGTCTAGGGGCAGCTGGGGGAGATGGGGGCTGGATACCAGTTGTAGCATGGACCGAGGGTCCTGGCCAGCTGGAGAGAAGGTGAAGGTGGAGCTGTAATACCCGAGCACAGCCTGGGTTTATTCTTCCTGTGTTGACTGGTGCTGGCCATGTGTTACGGTTTGTATCCGGTGTAGGTGCACACAGGAGTACTGCTTTGTGTCCTTAGGGGATCGGGGATACAGATTCACAGCAGCTTTGGATCCTTTGGATTGGCAGGAGAAAATCCCTCAGGTCCCGAAGGCCACGGGATTCAGCTACCATGAACAAAGAATACCTACATGGATTCTGGGGAAAAAAAATCCAAAAAAACCAACATCATCACACTCCTGTCGAAGTTTTTCAGTTGGTCTCTAAAACTTTCACCTATTTCCATATACCCCTCAGAAACTTAAGTGACAGTTTGATTTGTTTTAGATATCTAGAATATACACAGAGTAAAAGATATTATTTTATTCAAATATGGGTATCATTACATAGCCTGGCTGTGATAAAACAGGAATAAAATGTTGATGACTCCACAGATGTTTTATCATTAAACAGCTGAAATTCACTAAAGCTATCAATACCAAGTTAAATATTTCTGTATCACAGAATTTATTTCTCTTTCAAAACCATTTTAATAACTTCCCAAGGTAAGAATATGTACAGAAGTTACCTTTTTTAATCAGCAGGTATGTAGGCACTGTATTTGGTTTAGAAAATAGTCCCCTCTCACCCTCCCTCTTTTAAAAAAAAAAAAAAAAAAACACCACCACCAAAAGTTTGAATGCAATCAATAACAGTTTCTTTCTATTTTCTGTACCTTATGTGATGCTAAGGATTTTATTCTACATACACAAGAGTACATATATATGCACCTGCATGTATCCATATAGGTTTTGTATATAATGAATTAGATAAATCTAGGTGACTCCTTTCAGGTGATTAAGGTGATTACATCCCTTAAGTCACCAGGTGGGGGGGACTTGCAGAGAAAATACAAAAAAAAAAAAAAATTAGAGCTCCAGCTCCTTCAACATAATTTCTAAACCATTTCATTGATTGTCTGTCACAGACTTCTACGAGCACTTCTTGCAAGCACACAGCTAGCACTTGTCATCTACTATATTTAATTAAATTTAATAACTATTATAGCATTACGTATTTTTGGTGCATGGCCACGAGAAGTGTTGGAGACCAACCATAAGGGTTTCCAAAAGGGACAAAGCAACAGCAGCTGGCCCAACAGTATACAAATCCATGGCCAGGGATCCGCTGAAAAGACAGACTGCAAAATTCCAAATGACTGACTTCCAGGCAGAAAGGCCGAGCCCACACCTGCGCTCTTTACAACTAACATGTTTCTAGAAGTCAGAGCAAGACTTGATTTTGGAAGCTAGACCTTCTCCTGGAATGCTAAGAGAGCACGCCCCACTTGATACAACTGCACTTGATGGCAAGACTATGATCTCTGTACGAGACCACCCCCATTGAATTTGGAAAAGGAAAAGAATTCATACACAAGCCTCCGAGTACCTTCCTACCTTTAAAATTCCTTTTTCCAGTATGCTGTTACAATCTGGCTAGCAACAGTTTTAGACAATGCTGATCCTTTGAGCTGCTCCATTTGGGGGCCTGTCTGAAACCAATGGGGCACAAAGGCATTCGGACGCAGATATCCTCTGGACATGGCTTGTGCAGCAGAGCTCCACACCGATGCCACGCTTTGTGCCCAAACCAACGTCAGAACAGAACTGAAAGCTCTCTAGTAACATTCAGAGTTCTGCACCAAAGCTAATAAATCCCAAGTGGCAGGGCTGGCTCACACCAGAGGTTATAATGACTCAACAAATCACCAACCAACTACATCAACTCAAGCTAAACCGACAAGGCTGAAAATTTTTAATCACATTCCAGAAGATTAGTCTGGTTTTGCAAATTGTGCAAGACTCGACTACAGCTGTGTCGCAAGCCATACTTTGGACTGCACATTCTCCCTCAATTTTCTCAGTGTTTCAGGAAGGAAATAAACGGTATTTGGCACAGAGCACGCTATATTAGTACAGCAGGCACACAGCCAGCACCAGTCTATTCCCTAATCTGTTCCACTGCTTCTCATCATCCTACTTATGGCTCTTCAGATCTGCTTCTCTTCCTGCATCACCCCATACGGTAAGTGATCCAGAGAGTCCAAGATACATTATGGCCTTTTATCACCAAACAGCCACAATTTTGCCATGATGATCCAGGAATCTTGCCCAAACACTGCTGGAAGAGACAAGTGAAAGAGTAAGAACTGGAAATGCATACGGATGTTAAGTGTTCGCAGACACATTAAACAGGATGCTATATGAGGGCACGTGCTCAAAGTGCTCAATTTCCAGATTAAAAAAAAAAAGTTAAACTATGAAGTTTATTCTGTTTGAGTTCATAAATTTTTTTTGCGCATAAACTTGCGAAAGGAGTGTAGTTAGATGGCATAGTAGTGCAAAGGCTTTAAAAAAATCCTTTTGTATGGAAGATGTTAAGCACTTATGGTCATATTTCTGCAAGAGCAGCCTTCAGCCTAGAAGGCCTAGTTGAACTCCAGCACAGCGTTCTGATCCCCTTAGTATCTTCAGTAAAAAGCTAAATCTATCCCACTGGAAGAGAAGCAGAGAATTTCCCAGACAAACAATAAAAGAACTTTGGACTACATGTACCTTGTGAAATGTGAAGCTTTTGGTTTTTTATATAAACTTAAAATAGAAGGCTTAGAATAAATCTCACCTAAAGAAATTTCTGGGTTTTATACAATGTACATCATCTTTCACCCACATTTTAGAAGTTTTAAATAAGCTAAAAAGATATTTATTCAACTATGTCATTATTAACACTAGCAGCTTCAACAGTCTGAAGTTTTGTCAAGTCATAAAACAATAGTTAAGAAGACAGAACAAAACTATAAATATATTTACAGATGTCCAACAATCTCGTTGAATTCCTTTGGGACAAATGAAAAACAATACATTGTACTCCAGTAAGTAAAATGCAATATATTTGTCAGCTGGAATAATCAAGATCTAGTCCATTGCCTTAAGGTCACTTGTTTACTTTATTAGTTAAAAAAAAGTGTAAGAACAACTGATTTTTTAACTCTATATGGAACAAAGGGGTTTTTGTCTCTGACGAATCTGAATCGAATTCATCCTTCTTTGCAGTAACGGTACCAAGGAATAGGACTGGAACTACAGATATCCTCCACCAACTACCAAGTTATCTGCTTCTATCCAAAGGGTCAAACTCCACTGCGAAGCACAGTGTCGGGCTAGTAACACCAGGCAGGGAAAAGTCAATAAAAGATTACAGGGCCAATTCTGATGACTAACTAAAGCAGACGATGACTTGAGAAATCAGAGCATGTGCATACTTGGAAGAAAAGCCATGTTTCTGGAGCCATACGCTGTCTTACCAATGGCCATCAGGTTTTGTACAGTGGATTCATTCAATAGTGACATTTTCTCTCATTGTGACATTTTATACACATGAAAACAATTATTTCACTACTGCCACAATATGTTTCTTTCTCTCCGACACAAATGGCACAGATCCTGGTTTGCTGTGCTTACGACGATTCAGTTCCCTAGAAACAAAGAACAGGAAAATATAGTTAAGTAGTCAGCACAAAGATTTAACAAATACTAGCTTCCTCCTTAACCTACTAAGGTAGATATCCTACAATTTCAAAAAAAAAAAAAGTTAAGAATTGCTCTGCTTTCATTAATCAAAGGCCATGTACTTCCTCCTCTGAAAAGAAGAACTGTCCCTTTGAAAAATAACTTCAAAATTGGCCAATTTATAAAAGTTTCAAATCAAGACTTTTCTTGGGAAGCTCAGCTTACTTGCTTTTCATGTCAACAGGATTTGCTACTCAGGTTTGTAGAGTCAGCTGAGAAAGATGACTAAAACCCACCACTTTTTGGTTTTACTGTTAATGTAATGGCTACAGCAAAGCATGCGACCTTCTGCTCCTAGAAATGCCAACAGGGCAATGATCCAGGTGACTGAAAGCACTCATTCTGGAGTCTGGCAACATTAAAAGAAAAAACAACAACAGAAAAACCCCACTAAACCAACCCTCCACCACCCCAAAAAAAAAAACCCCTCCACACACACCCACCAGGCCATTCTGTTCCCACTGCAATGTCACATCATGTCACGCTTAACAGAGCATTGTGGCTCCTTCCAATATGGTATTTGCTCCCATTTCTTAAGAGAAATTTTGGGAAGCAGCCAGTCCTCATCAATACTGGCATTTGTCTGCCTTTTCCTTATTATCAAAGGTTAATCAATCCAGTAGTTCATGAGCACTTATCATGTTCCTCCCACACACTGGAGCTCTAACACTCCCATACTTCGCTGCTACAGCACCGCAGTGATGCCTTTTATTAAGATCAAGGGAAAACAAAGCCAGAAGAGGAAGACATACTTTCGCCGACGAGCTTCTCTCATGATACGTTGCTCCTTGATTTGGCAAAATATACTTTTAGGCAAGTGACGGTGTCGAGCTATGCGTCTGATCTGTGGGTGATACTGGAACTTCTCCTTCAGCTTCTGATTGTAATTCATAGCTGCCTTCTCTCGCGGTGCAAGCTATGGGGAAAACAACAAACATGCTATAAAAGAAGAGGGATTTAACTGTCACAGTTTTCTCTATAAAACAAAATCTTAACTTTTAATTCAAATGGCTTCCTTCTAGCAGATAGCTTTAACCACAGAAACTTCTGCAAGTATTAAAAACTTACAATTTCAACAATACACCAATGCTCAAACACAAAAGCATCACAGGTTTCAAAGTTCAGTGAAGTAACTGAATTTACTTCCTGAAAATCAGGTTTAAATGTGCTGCAGAGAAAGAAGAGATAATAGAAATAGCTGACAGTAAAACCTCTTTGATCAGAGCCTGCCCACTCTCCTAACCTCTGGTGATGATCAACTTTTGCTAGGTTAGCTGTTAGGAAAATAAGCATTAGGACCTAATAAGCATTAGGACCAAAAATTTTTTTTTTTAAAATGTGTATGTCTCCTTTTGGTCCTAATGCTTATTTACCAAAAGGAAAAAAAGTCTGTGCATCATATTTTTGTTTAAAGCATGCGCTGCTTCACAAGGAATATCAGTTTCTAAGTATTTTGGATTTGCTTGCATCTCTGGGGATTTCAGCTGCACTACAGTCTAGCGAGCTTTCAGACTTTGACCAAAGCAGCAAGTGAATCTTTATGGAAAAAAAGTCCTCTACTCTCAAGCCACTTAATGTTTTTTTTTAATATAAACAGAAAAATCTGTTCATATTAACCGAGGTTAATCCTACCCTCTTCTTCCTACCCTCCCTCCCAAAAGAAACTCTAAACTCCAATATTTCAGGCATCTAAAAACCTTTCATATTCTCAAACAAGCAGTGGCACAAGTCTTTTGCCCTCCCACATTTACTTCATGCACTACCACCTGCAACTAAAGTATTAAAAGCAAAACAAGAGTTCAGACAACTATATATTCAGCTTTGTAACTGACTCAGTTTCACTATTTTCTCATTTAAAATACAGAAGCTGAGTCTCAGGTACTAGCAAAAAAGAAAACGCAGTAACAAACCCAACAACTTTATTACACACACAAAAATTTGGAAATTCCACTTTCATTATTATGAAACATTTTATTTTTTTTATTCCCTGTGAAATGAGCAATTGGCTATTTCTTCTCTACTCTGGAGGTCACTTTTAGAAGTGACTTCTGTTAGAATATTTCATATATTCTGAAAAAATAACTATCATACTCAGGTAGCTTTGGTCCAAAATACCACTAATGCTCTGAAAGCAAGTACTAATAAAACATATGGCAAAGGAGTTTCTTCTTTGGGACAAGAAAGAAACCAGGTACCAGATGCAGAGCTGCTCATTGCTCAGAAAATTCTTATTCTGGCATCAGAGATAGGTAATACCCTTAACCTCTTGTTTCTCCACACCCTCTTATGTGTAAAAATGAATCCTTCCACTTTAGTTATGTTTATCATGACCTCTCTCAAACAGCACGTGCGTAAATTTTACAATCTTAACTGAACAAAGCCCCCCCAGCCCTTTACTGAAATTCCTTCTAGTGAGCCAGATTGAAGAGCTGGTTCACTTTCAATAAATCCCAGGTGTTCCAACTCTGCAGAAAACTGCGAACAGAATCCAAATTAAAAAGCTTTTATTTTAATTAAATGCAATGATTTCCTTTAATTTAAGAAGAGTAAATTGCTGCTGATTTAGTATAACCTCGATGATTCTGCAGACAAGAGGTGAATCTGTAAATTAAAAATACATCCAGGATATCTTATTTAAAAAATTAATATAGATTAGGAGGTTTATGTTTGAGTCTGATTCCATTTTTATCTATAATGTGGTATACAGAAAGGCATGTAGTTGGTTACTTTCCGTCCACCTACCAAATTCAAATGCCCCGTATATAAAACAGGCTGTGCTAAGTGTACGCTGATCTACACGACGGTAAAAGAAAATTCTGCAGTAATGACAAGTTTCTGTCTACTTATGAGGGACAGCAGAGAGCTAAGAAAGCAGACTGCAATAACGCACTGAATTCCAACCTCTCTCGTGCCAGTCCTTTGACAAAGGTGAACCGAAACAGCTGGAGAGAACAGCATTGCCTCCCGTTCTGCTCTGAGCTGGAGGAGATGCTCTAAGCACAGCACAATTTAGCGGGATTAGAGATTTCATTTACAGGGACGAGAACACTCTACAATATCATAAATTAGGATTTATATGACATCACGAGTGGAAGACGTGCTCAAAGATGACGTACGACCCTTTTTTCATACATTCCAAAAGGCCATGTGCAACTTCCTTCCTATATGAGGGAAATACAAATTATGTGGCAGAAAGCCGATTCTGCCATTACCGCAGCAAATACCTAGAGTGAAAAAGGATGGAAAAAATCTCCAGAATGCACCCAAGTTGTCAGCAATAGGAAAACGTGCTCTCAAGTAAAGTACCTATGCCTCTTTCCTCCCTCCAGGTGACAGAGGCTGGTTATTTTTTCCCGTCGATGCAGGAGGAAGGTAAGCATTTGAAAAGCTAAAACCACCTTTAACAGAACCATCCTCCTTTTAAAGAGGGCTGTATTTGTACTGTCCAGTATTTAAAACTCCTCATTATTAGACTCTGCAATTCAGCATGAGAATATCAAATGGTTGTTTATCTATCCTGTCCAGGTTGCCCTTCTAGGTTAGGGCAGACAGAGCACAGATGCAACATATTTTTAGAAGACAAACGTATCCCAGCAATTTGCTATGCCACAGCTTGTCTTTATTTAAGTTTTTTCCATTGCTCTGCTGAGAACACCTTTCTACATTTATTGCCATTAAGTTTATTACTCGTTGTTTCCTTGGATCAAAAACTTACAGCTTCTTTACATCTAAATGGCTGACAAAAAAAAAAAAAAGAGAAGGTAATGTAGATGTTAAGAGCACAAAATCATAGCTGAAGGGATAAAGCCACATGTGGATTGAATCACAAACCCCAAATCACTATGAAAAGAATACCATGTCACACAATATCTGGTACTGCTTGTTATCAGCCTTATCGCAGAAAAAGGAACTGTCTACTAGAAGCAGACTGAAAGGATACACAATCACTTAGACAGTTTTGATGTGTTTCTGCTAACACACTTTGCTAGATCAAAACGAAGACTTGCAATTGCACTTTCTCCCATCTTTTCCAGTCCTGACTCAAAAGCTGTTATTTCTGCACCTCATACAGGAGCAGCAAACCTATGCTCCACTGCTGTCACACTTACTCCTCACACTGGTGAAATATAAATCATTCCCAAGCAGAAGATTTCTTCTTCAGTTGTCCAGTGCTCTGTTGCAATTCAGAACTACTTTGGAAATGTAAAAGAGCCAAATTTTCAGCTGTTACTCAGAAGTAATGCCACTTAGCATTGACACTCTAAGAACTGCAGGTGAAGATTTTTTCTAAGGAGTCAATAGACTGAAGAACAATACAGTTTTTTGAAGCTTCACTGATGGTTCATTGCTTTTACTACAATGCAAAAAGCCAATCCATCTTTCTTTGTATCAATTTGATTTATTCGATTTTATTAACTGAAACCTACTCTATAACTGCTGCTTTTCCAGCCTTTTTACTCAGATGAGGCTCTGTTTTCCTCTTTTCCTTAAAAGCCAAAGTAATTTACCTTTTCAGAAATCCCAAACCTCTCCAAGAACACAGGTACAAAAGCCTCAAGCATACTTAACATGTCAGATTTTATGTACTGTATTTAAACAGTCTGGCGTATCTTAAAAGTCTCCTTTAACTGGGTCTTCTGCTTCTGGACATGCAGAGCTAGATGTTTTCTGCCTTAAAAATAAAACCTGTTAAGTCTTAGTTAATAATTACTATTATCTAATCAACTCTTATTAAAAAAACCTAAACACTGCAAAATATTTTAAAACAACTTCTGCAGTAGCTCCAACAGAGAGATTTGGGGTTTGTTATCCCTGTGTAAAACCCATGCAGACTTAATTTCAGTGGAGCAGAGACAGCATGCCTCTGGCTCCTCCAGAGACTTATTCTTACTTTAATGTTTCACTGATTTTAAATAATGAGTGCGATGCCAAATACATTAAAAACCAAAAGAAACATGCATGTCAGAACTGATGACTGCTAGGGCAGCCACAGTTCAGAAAGTACAACTTTCCAACTGGATAAATGTTCGTTAAGTCACAATGTTAAGTACTATATATTAACTTCCCTGGAACCCAGTGCTAAAAACAAGACTAAATTCTCACTAAAGAAAAAAATGTTTTATTATCATTTTTCTTTCTCTTTCAGGATGCTGGTTTTCATCCACCCCCAACCCAAAAATACCCATCTTAAAATACAGTGTATTACAAGATGTTAGCATCATATCAGAAATACAGTGACCTCTGGATGAGTCATTCAATCAAATCTTCTCAGCAAAGAAAAACAGCAGACCAAGCAAGTAAGCATTTAAGACATTCTGACACTTCCGACAGCATTACTGAGTGTTCAGCTTTGAATATTCAAAATGTTCAAAAAATAGCCACAGACTATGGAAGAACTGGACATTTATAAAATGAGGAAGCATATGTCTATGAAGATAAGAACACCAATTATTTTTTAAAGAAAGAGCAGGTACTAAAGAAAAACAGTGGAACTTGATAAATAGCCATTAACAGTTGCAACACTTAAGAATCACAGGAAATACCAGGTTGGATCAAACAGGGATTGGCAGTTACCAGAAGCCAAGTAACATTTCTAAGGTATGTCCAAGAACACGATAAGCCACAAAGATTCCACTCTTAAGTTCTATTACCAACAATTAGAACGATAGAATCACAGAATGTTTTGGGCTGGAAAGGATCTTTGAGATCATCGAGTTCCAACCCCCCTGCCATGGGCAGGGACACCTCCCACTAGCCCAGGTTGCCCAAAGCCTCATCCAGCCTGGCCTTGAACCCCTCCAGGGATGGGGCATCCACAGCTTCCCTGGGAAACCTGTTCCATAATTTCCTTCTAATATCTAGTCTAAATCTGCCCTCTTCCAATTTAAATCCATTACCCCTCTTCCTGTCACTACATGCCCTTGGAAAAAGGCTGCTCCAAGGTCCCCCTGGAGCCTTCTCCAGGCTGAACAACCCCAACTCTCTCAGCCTGTCCTCACAGGGGAGGTGCTTCATCCCTCTGACCATCTTTGTGACCCTCCTCTGGACCCAGTCCAACAGCTTGATTGAGAGTTTACTCTCTAAACATCTGAAAAATAAAATTTCATAGTGCTTCTAAAAAAAAATTAACTACAGAAGCTTCAGACAGTTACTAATTTAATATGCAAATTCTGTGTCTTGCTAAATTCAAGGCTTCAACAGCATCATGCTTGAACACATTTCCACAAAGGATATGGGATGTGAAACATTATCCCTTCCTATTATAATTATTTACAAGTTCACTAGCATCATCCATGTGAAATGAGAGCAGTTTTTCTACAAAATTCACTATGTTCCCTGTAATTTCTAATTCCTGTATTTCTAAATTATTTTGCTTTCTTAAGGTGTCTTTTGATGTTGCAATGTGGTTTTTTTTCAAGACAGGATGAGAAGTTTTGTACTCTAAATGATGGGATGACTTTCATTTCTGATAGTAAAAAAAATCCCACAACAACAACAACAACAAAAAAATCAAACAAAAAACCACATACCACTTGACTTGTGTGTAATAGATAGCTGTTGACGTAGTTCTCTGGGGAGTCAATAGCCAAAGAGCTTTGTCAGAAATGCTTACAAACCCTTACACACACGCTTGCTGCAAAAGCTTTATTTGTATGATCCCACAACTGCAGAACTGAATTGCATGCACAGCCCCCAAGACGCATGTCAAGCAGCAACAATGTCCTTACAAACAGAGAAAAATACGGACAGGCTATTTTATATAAGATTCACTGTCAGGTCAAGGAACACAAGAGAACTGATGTGCAGACTATATCCAACACCCGACAGTCATAACTGGTAGTGCCTATTTTAGGCCAGTTTCCACTGATGCAAATACTACAGAAAACAGCAGAATGTCATGTACCGCTCTGTGTGTTGAGTGCTTAAACAATAGCTAAGTTTTCCTTCTTGTCCATAATATTTCTATGATGCAGGAGTAGCTGGGTTTGTCTCCGACTTCCAGAGCCAAGTATCCTTCTGCATTGCCAAGACCACGTAGACACAACAGCAGGAAAACAGATAATATTTTTACCCAATACTGCACTGTCTAAGCAAATTCAATGTAAAAGGTAAATCAAGAAGTAAAGCCCACAACGAGCTTTGCTCAGTCCTTGGAATTAGCAAGTATGAGGCTGATATTTAAACATTAAACGTTTGACTGATGCACTACAAGGGAAAATCCAAAGAATCAGTTCAGAACAGAAAAAAAGTAGCATTTTCAACACACAAAAAAAGAAGAGTTATTCCATTAAAGAAATTCAACTTAAACAGTAAGTTCTAACCACAAATACGGTACAGGCTGCAAATAATTTTTTCTTAATTATAGCAAAGATGAAAAAACTAATAGGACTTCCAAATACCCATGGTGGGCCATGGCTAAAGATACTCATGTTGTTCTATCTGTGCTACCCCACATCCAGTGCTTCACAGCGGACAACAGTTGGTAAATTATCCCATTCTGCATTGCAGCCCTAAGTACTCCTACCACTCCCATTCACCTGCCACCTCTCCACTCTGCTCCCCTCCTACGCAGATACTATCACTTGATGGAGCTTCAAGGAACCACAAGCAGCCCTACACATAACTACGCAATAGATCCATCCCTTTAACTGCACAATATTCTTCCCTGAATTACAGATTCCCTTTCCTCCCCCCTCAGTCTTTCAGAAGATCAAGCAGAAATTCCCTCAAGCATTACTTGACAGCTATGCTGATGGGCTCAGAAAAAGCAGTGTAAGCACCTCCAAAATACCATAACAATATAAAGCTACACAAAGGGATTACTCCCAAGCGGACAAAGTGTCAAATTCATTCTCCAAAGTCATTCATTATTTTAATACAGCTGTGCAGACGAATATATCTAAGGGGTAACTGTAATAGAACATTTTGGCTTTGTCTATACGTAAACATTTGAACAAATGTAAATAAAAGACATGTATCTAATTAGACTGATGTCTGTTCCTACCTAGGAACACCCCAACCAGACTGACTTACAGTGAATTAAATGGAGTTCAGACACCACACTAATTTGCCTACTTGCTATCTGAGAGTTATACAGGTTAATGACCATCTCAGTGATGCATTGGTGCAAGTGCCTATTTTACAATGTATATGCTCATTACCGTGTAAACTGCACATGAACCAGTTGCATGCCAGTCAAAATTTTTTAAAAGTAGTAACCCTAAGCTCCAGCACAACGACTTAGGTATGGCAAACCGGAATTTATTTCTTATCTAGTGCAAAGGGATGTAGCTACAGTTCCCAGGAAGAAAACACTAATCTAGTTTAATCAGAACTGATCACTATTGTTAACATTAAACAAGACCCCCAAAAAAGTCACCTTGTGTAGCAATAACAAGGCATGTCATTTTGTTATTATTATTATTATAAGCTGTAGTAAATGCCATGAGCTACACTACGCACCGTTTTCAAATTAAATGCAAATGTCAAACTACAATTTTATATTTCCCCTTAAGAAACAAGTTTTTAGAAGTTGAAGAGGCTAACCAGTTGTAATAACAACCAACCCCCCCCCAAACATCTTGTCTTGTGGTCACAAAAAACAAAATGCAACTCTTACCACTCCCAGTTTTTCAGAAGCATTAGCTTTCCACAGACGAATATTCATCTCATCTGAGCCACAGAGAATGTATTTGTTATCTGAAGTCCATTTTACAGTGATGACGTGCTGCATTCGCTTTGTATGATATACCTCCCTAAAGCAAAAAGAAACATTTTTAAATGACTATCACTTTTCCCACCAACATAGCCTTTCATTTAGGAGAAAGTGTTCTGTTGAAGGCAAAATATATTTTTGGTTTTGTTTCGGTTTTGGGGTTTTTTTTTGGG
>VZTO01002358.1:0-13474 GCA_013400615.1 Syrrhaptes paradoxus
ACGCTTTGCCCCATCTTTTACACGCTCCAACCACCTGCTCTCCTGCTTCCCACCCTCTTCCCCCCTCCCCAGGGGCTCTAAACCGATTCACTGTCGGGAATTAATCTCTGATCCACTCTGGCAAAATTCTTCCCCATCTTCTTATCTTCTGCTTCATTCCAATTAGCTGCTGTTGTACTCCCGTAAGCAATTTCTTCCTGTTCTTCTCCATCTCCGGCGATGTCTGTTTTTCTCTCTTTGTAATCTGCCAGCCTGTCGAGGTCTGAGACCCATCTNACTCCAACCAACTGCTCTCCTGCTACCCACCCCCTTCCCCCCCCCTCCAGGGGGTCTAAACAGATTCACTGTTGGGAATTAATCTCTGCTCCACTCTGGCAAAATTCTTCCCCCTCTTCTTCTGCTTCATTCCAATTAGCTGCCGTTGTACTGCCGTAAGCAATTTCTTCCCGTTCTTCTCCATCTCTGGCGATGTCTGTTTTTCTCTCTTTGTAATCTGCCAGCCTGTCGAGGTCTGAGACCCATCTTCCACGCCCATTCCTACAGCTCCATCATCGCCCTGGTGATGCAGCTGAACCCCCTGCCCCGGGTGAGCCGGCAGAGCCGCGGATCACGCCGGTGCTGCCTTTGGGGAGGGATGCTGGCGTTTCTCCTCGCCCCTCTCCCAGCGGTACCCTGACACCCCTGTCAGCGCTGTGTTGCTTTTTCCCTTTCTCTGGTTCTGCTCTAACCATCCCCATGCTCTCTGCAGTCTCCTAGAAGAGCCGCCAGCCCTTGAGCAACGTGCAGAGAGGACAGAACCCATCAGAGCATGTGTGGATGGATAGCAGTGTGCCGGGAGCGGTCCCTGGGGCTGTGTCTGCTCTCTCTCAGCCCCAGCTAACCCGTGCCGTGCCCGGCCAGGACAGGGGCTGTTTGCGGTGTTTGTGGTTCCTGCATCTCCTGCATCCTGAACAGAAATTACCCAACCTCAGTCCCTCCTGTCAGTGGTAACGGGAACCCAGCTGGGCGGGGAGAAGCTGAACTCACTTGATTTAAAGAAAAAATCAATCTGGAATTCTGAAAGGAAGATTTTGTGACCCCGGGCAGCTTTCCTCGTCCTGTGTCATTTTCTGGTTGTAGTTATTGAAGTTCTTCCAGCATCTAACAGGGATCTTTTCTTACGGGGCTTGCAGAAGCTAGGGGGTGATATCTACCTGACAAAGCCTCATTTTCCCTAAATACGGGACAGAACCAGCACCTCCTCGCAGGAATTTCAGGTGTCTGTGAACCTTTTGGCCGCACCATGCTTTGCACTAATTCACGCATTCACAGCAACTTTTTTTTTTTTTCCCAAGAGAGCCATCGACCTAAGGAACAAGCTCTACCTCCTCTTCCTTTTTTTCTTCCCCCAAAAAACAAACCCCGACACAACCCCTCCACTTCAGTGGCGCCGGCTCTGCCGTCCCGTCCGGCGTGCAGCAGGGACAGCACAGGCACCAGGTGACATCTCCCCCCTTCCAGCACCGTGTGGCTCTCTCCGGTGCTGTTTGCCCCCAGACAGAGCTGGGACTGAGCTCCTTTTCCCTTTCTGCCTTTACATCCCTTTTTCCTCGCCAGCAAAGGCTCCGTTCCCGGTACCACCGCTGCGTTGGCATCCCCCGAGGCTGCCCTTGCACAACGGGGGGCTGCACGGCCCCGGGGTCCCCCCAGCCAGGGGCGGATGGAAGGGGGCACCCATGGGGGCCAGGGACCCCCCAAAGCCTCCCTTTGCCTCCAACTCCCCCCTCACCCTGGAGCCATCACCTCCTCCCGCTGCCCCAGCCCTGGGGGGGCAAACCCAGGCAGCCCCCAGCCCCACCATACCCCACTGACCCACCTCACCAAGCCCTGGGGAGCTCCATCCATCTGCCCCAGCTCTGCCCAGCCCAGTCCCTGTCACCCTGCAGCCCCCGGCGGTTGCCGTGGTGGGCATTGTGGTGTCAGAACCCAGGGGGGGTCCCCGCCTGCCCCCGCCACCACCCTGTCCTGAGGACCCACCATCAAACCCCCTGGAGACGGGGCTCCAGCCCCTTGGGTGGGCACAGGGGCTGTTCCCGCTCCCCACAGTCGGTTTGCAGCCCCCAGCCCCTGGACCCACCAACATCTCCCCCTGCCCCCGAGTGTCACCGTGATGTTTTTTTGCTCTTGGTGGCCCTGGTTGGTGAGGACACACCCCAATTGTCCATGGGACTGTTGGCTCCAAAATAATTTATACCTTCCCCTCCGTAAATCCCAGTAACCCCCCCTCAGCCACCCCCTTTCACCCTCTGGTCCCTGGGGAGATGCGGTACCTCGGGCTGGGTGACACTGGGCTGTCCCCAAGGGGAGCTGCCTGTGGGTGTGGGGACAGGACTGCGGCTGGATCCTCTCTGCCCGGCGTCGGGTTTTACACCGCGAGCGGTGGCTCGAGGCGAGCCGGCACACAATGCCGGGCAGTGTCACCCCAGTGTGACACATCGCCCGTGTCACCAGGGCCACCTTGGGCTGGGTGTCACTGGGTGTCACACACGCTGAGGTGCCGGGAGGCTCCATCCCCCCCCCAGTGCTGTGCCCGGCTGGTTTCCCATCGCACCGGAGGGCACGGAGGAGAGCAGCGAGGGGCCGGGGGATGCGCTGGGACACATCTCACCCCCATCCCGTGTCCTCACGGGCGAAAGGACCGATTTCCCGAGGACGGCGGGGTTTGGGGTTGTTGAAAAAGCCAAAATGTGATTTCCAAAGCTTTGCTTCCCTGCCTGTGAGGGTGGGTGCGGACCCTGCCCTTGGCTCCGGAGCCTTAGGACACCATCAGCTCTGCCCGCGCCGAGCCCAGAGCGGGGTGAACCTGGGGACCCCCCAGATGTGCTCCAGCTTTGCTCTTTGCTGCTTTGCAGATGCTGATATTCTCCCAGGAAGGCACGGGTGGGTCTGGGTTCTAACAGGACCCACTGGGCTTTCAGGCGTGCTGCGGGCTGGGGATATTTTTGCTTTTCCAGGTGAATCCTGCAGTCCCTACAGCACTGAGGCTGCCTGGCAAAGGGGTTTTGTGGGACACCCAGACCTTATTGACGAGATGTGTTGAAATAAATGGCCCCACTGAGGGCAGCAAACCTCCTCTCGGGTGGGAAGGGATTTTCCTGCTCTGCTTGGCTGCTGGACCCGGCTGTCGGCTGCTCATTGCAGCGCGGAGGCTGGCCCGGCTGCTTGGTAGTGTCGGGCTTGGTACCAGGACCGGTGCATCCATCAGCATCCTGCAGCTGCAGGATTAAACCTTTGGGTCAGGGCTTAGCCCCCGCGCTGCCTCGCACGCCCAGCCCGTGCATCTCTGCTGAGCTTTTGTAATTGAATGAGAGGCGAGATCCTTGACATCAGCTCGAGCATCAAGGGAGGAGGCGATTTGTCATTTTAAGAAATCAATGAATCTTCTCGAGGCGGCCGGAGCTTATCGTTCCATTTCATAGCTGCCAGGAGATTAACCACGCAGCTGTCGGACGTGATCCTCTAACACACAGGGAAGATGACAAACCTGAGCGATCGGTGGCTGACAGCCGTGCTGCAGGGTGGGGGAGCAGAGATGGGGATCTGGTGAGGTCCCCGGGTTTCTGCAGAGGGGGAACGATCACGCTCACGTAAAGGATCCCGGTCACTCGGGCTGCGTGTGCTGGGAACCGGCCCTGTCCCTCTCCCCGGGTCCGAGGGCTCAAGGACACACGAACTGTCCTGCGGGGTCCGGCTCGCCTCGCCCGTGCCAGCCGTGGCCCTGCCCACAGCCCAGCGCAGGGTTTGAAGCAAGGCTCGTGCTTCGTGTCCCCATCCCTTGGCACCCCCCCAACCCCGGATCCCTGGAGCTGTGACGGTGTCTCTGCACATCTGCCTTCCAACAGCCAGGTCTGGGCTGCTGGGGGTGTCCCCGTACCCCAGACCGGACCTGGGGAAGGTGGAGGATGAAAGCATCGCACAGCTGGGCTGAGCGCAGCGTCCCGGGCAGCGAGGTCCCGGGGGGGCAGGGGGCTCTGCTCCTCACCGGGACGGGGTGGGGACGGCACCCCAGCGCTTCCCCCGGTGCAGCACCGCGTCCCCACGCTGTGAACATTCCCAATGACCTTGAAACCAGGTTTATCGCTGGGGCTGTGCGGAGGCTGAGCTGGCTTGTCATACCTGCCAGCCTTCACCCCAAAATTAGGACGGGAACGTGGAATCCCTTCGCCTGCCCTGTCCTGATTTTGGGAAAATGAGCATCAACCTGCTTACAGCCTGCAGCTGAAATCTGTTTTCAGGAGCTTTGCACCAGGGATCAGTTCAGCTCCAGGTCCCCACAGCACTCGGGGGGTCTCTGGGTTAACAGCGACGTGTTCGGAGCCCTGTACCCCTTCCCCCCCGCCCCGAGCTGTCTGCGGGGAGCTGACAGCCCCTGTCTGCCACCTTGGTCACCCTGCCCTGTCCTCCTGCCCACGCAGCAAAATAAAGAGCCTGTTAGTCCTGCCTGAGATCAAGATATAAGTGGACAATTGATTTTCCTCCTTCTTCCCATTAGCGAGCTCTGACACTTAACAAACCACGTATTCCCACTCCCGGGGGAAGGCAAACACCCGGCGAGCGCCTGTCGGCGAGAGCGGGGAGCGGGGAGTCGTCTTTATGGAAAATCGATAGCTGGAACAGAGGAACTGGCAGGACCCAAATTAAAAGTCGCTGGCGATTCCTGTCTTCATATTTCACGTCTGCTGCGAAGGAAACGGCCGCGGGGCAGGGAGGAGGATGCGCTCGGTGCCTGGTCCTGCTGCTGCTGCCTCCAGCGGGTCCCTCGCGGGTGCCGGGGGGTGTGGGGGTCACAGCAGCTTTTTGGGCAGCCCCCCTCCTGCTGTCATAACCGTCACCCGATGTCACCAGCTCCCCCAGGGCTCCCCATGGTGGCCCTGTAGCTCCGGATGGTGCCCATGGCTCGTGGTGTTTGCTGGTCCAGAGCAGGGCTGCCCCTCAGCTGTTCCCAATCCCCCCGTAACGAGGGTGTAACTGGTTTACCCACCACTTGCTCCCAGTTTCACTGGTGCTTCATCTGCCTGGTGCAAACGATCCCGATACATCCCAAACCTCCCTTGTCGCTGTGGCTCTGCCATCGGGCTGTGACCCAGGAGGCTCCCCGGGAGAGGGCAGGGGGCTGCGAGATTTCTCAGGAACCTGGCGGGGTTGGGGGGGAATTGCTCTCCTGGGGTGCAGAAGTCCCAGCTGGACCAGGGCAGGAAGGAGTTAATGGTGTCCCTGGGGCACTAATTATCTCCTGCTAATGACACCTGGGAGGGAGCCCCACAGCCCGGACCTCAGGAGCTTGGGGTAACGGTTTGCCTGCAGCAAGGCGAGAAGTTTGAGGGTTTCGGGGCTGGTTTGGGGCAAAAATCTTCCCTGGTCCCTGCCTGATCCTGGGGTCTGCTCCGTGCAGGGCTGGGCGCTGGGATGTCCTCGGGAAGTAGACCCCCCTTCCTCCCCTGCTGGGGGCTGGATGGTTGGATAGTCCGGAGTGTGCTGGGCACAGAAGGGGAGTCCCGGGGGGGACAGACCCTCTGTCCCCAGCGGTGACATTAACCTGAGCACCCAGCCACCGGTGTGGGAGCAGCAGCAGGGGTGCAGCACGAGGATCATCCAGCTCAGGAGGATGCAGCAGGGGCACAGAAGCTCGTTCATCTTGCTGGAAGCCCGTCACAGGCCGGTTCAGATGTCCTCATGTGAGGCAGACATCCTCGGGGGGACGCTGGCCCCAGGGTCCCCATCCAGCCCTGGCGCTGGGGCGGGGGGCTGTGGCACAGCACAGCGGCGGTCCAGGGGGGCTGTAAGGCGTGGCTGGAGCAGGAGGGTCGCTCTGGGGGTGCTGAACCCCCGGCTCTGGCAGCAGGACAGCGAGGGTGAAGTCATGCCGGTGGCAGCTCATCCCTCCCCGTGCTCGCGGGCTGGTCCCGGGGGACACGCAGGCTCTGGCAGCTCTGAGTGGGGCTGGAGGCGGATGCAATTCTGGAGAACAAGATTCCTTTGCAAAACCTATAAAAAAAATAAAGTCCTTGGCTAGAAAGCTTGTTTGAAGATCTTATCTCTAGTGGAGGAAATAAGGTCTGAACTCCCCCCTTGCCGCTCGCCTCCCAGTGCTCAGCCCTTAGCTCTGCCAGGAAAGCAGCCGGGGATGAGAAGCGGCTTTTGTTCATGGAACTGAGCCTGACCCTGGAGAGGCTCCGGGCGATGCTGCTGCCGCTGCCCTGGGGGGTCCCTGCTGCGGGGGGAGGCAGGGGAAGGGGCCGCGTGCGCTCGAGACAGACGGCAGGGAAAAAAAAATACAGTTGGCTTTCTGACCTGGCCACCCTCCTTTTCGGAAGCTTTGGTTGGGATCTGGAGGTGGTTTGGGGGATGTCTCTCCCCTTGCTCCATCCCCTGGGCAGGGCTGGCGTCTCCAGGGTGCTGCTGAGGGTTTCTGTGGAGGGAAGGACGGGCTGGCCCTGGTCCCGTGCAGGTTTGGGGCTGGCACTGCCGAGCTGTCGGGATGCTGTGGGGTAGGAGGGACTGACACCTTGATGCCACCCACAGCCCCATCTGCCGTGCGGCGAAGCACCGGGGCTGGGCTGTCCCTGTGCCCGGGACCCTCACGGCCGAGCAGGGGGACAGAGGGTGTGGAGGGTCCGTTCCAGCCCCCTCCTGCTTCGGGGCACGGTGGCCGCTGCGGGGAGCAGACCCCCCCCCTCGCCGGCTTTCGTACCCTCGCGTTTCACCGTCACCCCCGCCCGCACCAGGAGCCTCGCCTGAGTCATCTCCCGGCTCGACGCAGCGCGTGGGCTCAGCGCAGCTTTAGCTGTTCATCCCCTGCTCTGCTGGAGCTTGACACGGGGCAGAACAGAGCAATTCATCAACGCGGAGACGCGGCAGATGGATGAAGAGCTTTGCTCTCGTCCTGCCAGCGAGAGCAGCCGGTGCCCCGGCGAGAGCTGCTGGAGTGGCGGCTGCTCGAGGAGCTCAAGAGATCTCAAAAGAAATATGGGCTTGTGCTCGGCTCTGAATGACTTAGTGCTCGAGCTGTGAAAACACAGAGCCCGAGCCTCTGCGCAGAGCAGGCTCCTGGCAGTGTTCCCAGCGGGAGCGGAGCTGGTGGCAGCCCCTTGCTGCGGCGCAGACCCTTGGGATGGGGCTGCTGCTGGCCCAGCTGGTACCCAGCACCGCATCCAGCCTGGGATTGCTGCTCCATCCCACCCTGGCCCTGCTGCCTGCTCCCTGCCTGCTCCCTGCCTGCCCCCAGCCCCTGCAGCTCCCTGTGCACGTGTCCCCTCGGGTCCCCTGGCGCTGGGGAACTTTTGTCAGCGATCAAGTGACTGAAGCATCTCCGTGGAGCTCAGCAGCCTCTCCGCACACGAAATCACAGGTCCCCAGGGAGCAGACCCAGAGCAGAGCACTTCTGCTGGTGACTGACACCAACCTCTGGCTGTTGACGATGTTAAAAGCTTTTCGGCAGCCGGCGGTGCTGCAAGGTCACCTGCTCCTCACCTGCAGCGTGGTGGCACACGTGCCAGCTGGCCCCGTAGCCCACGTCCTGCTGGGTCTCATCCTCATCACGTCTGCGGGATCCCAGCTAAGGAGAGTTGGGGGCCGCGGGAGCGCACAGAGCGGGTTACGTGTCTGGTGACAACATGCACGGTGCTGTGACCCTGGAGGGTGGCAAAATGAGCCTTGTCCCCGGTGGGGCTGAAGCCGCGGGAGCAAAAGGAGCCGCCTCGGCCGTGCAGCAGCGGCTGTGCCAGGGAGCTTGGGGGTGACCGCATGTGGCAGGGACAGCGAGTGGCATCCAGGGCAGCAGGATTGTGCGGCATGTCTGCCGGCAAGGTCGAAACATGCCTCTCCCAACAAACCTTTCCTCTGCTCCGTCACCCCCTCTCCCTCCTCCATCTGGACCCGGTGGCAGGATCCCCTCTCCCCCGCTCGTGGCAATGGTGCAAGGAGCCCCGCTCACCCCAAGACGGTGAGCAGCAGCGGTGTGGCACAGCCACCCTCAGCAGCCACATGTCACCAGGACAGGGACAGTCTCAGGGTTTGTCCCACGCTCGCTGCCAGCGTGACCGGAGCCGACCCAGCCCCTTCCCCGCCTGCAGGCAGGATGCTCCGGGCAGGACCGGGGTGGGGGGGATGCCTGAGCAGCCCAGGGGGTTGCTCTCCCAGCGGATGCCCCCAGCCCCAGGATAACCCAGCTGGAAGTTGTGGGGCCGGGAAAAACGCAGCTCTGGCCCCTTGGCATCGCTCCGGCCCCTTGGCATCGCTCCGGCTGGGGCTGACCCGCTCCGCTGGGCTGAGAGCATCCCGTTGGGTCCCTGTCGGCAGCGATTAGGGAGCACAATGCCGATGGCCACGCGGGAGGAGCCCACGGCCACGTGTTCGGTGGTGTTGGGGCTGCCGGGGGGCAGCGGGAGAGGGGCACTGGCCACCCAGCACGTCCCAGCACGGTGCCGCGGCTGCCCGGGGTCGCAGGAGGCTGCGGGGCCGTTACGCAAGGGCTGGCGAGCAGCAGCGTGGCCCCGTGTGCCAGGACACCCCGTGGCCGTCACCAGCTCAGGGTGGCCCCAAGGTGCCCAACACCCGGGAAATCACTGGCTGCCGTTCCCTGCCCAAGGGAAAACCCGTTGCTGCAGGATGCGGCTCAGCCCCAGCGCTTCTCCCACCGCGGATGTCAGCTGTGGGATTGGGGGTCCCAGCTGGAAACTGGGCTGGGGGTGGTCCCAGCTGCTGGGACTGGGTTGGTTTTGGTCTCTGCATCTGGGATTTGGGGCAGAGGAGCTGTGCAAAGGGAGAAAATATTTGTGGCTACTAAAGCAGCAATTCTGCAGGGCATCGTCCTGGCTGGGTGCTCAGCTCCCTCTGGGGTGAGTGGGTGGGCAGCTGGGCGAGGGGCTGCTCGTCCTCTTTGGGTCCCAAACAAAGGGGCAGGACGGGGAAGGGGCAGGACAGGGAAGTGGCAGGACAGGGAAGCGTTTCTGCAGGCAGCGGCCAAGCTCATCCACCTTGCTAATCGCCGTGCCCTACTTCTCTGCAGCAAGAACGGGGCTAATCCTAATCCAGGGCGAGGAGAAGCAGCCGCAGGTGCCACATGCCAGGCGTTCCCCTTGGCACTGGCTTAGGGCCAGAGCTGTCCCCCAGGATGGAGCCGGTACCGCCGGAGGGACGTGGTCCCCCCCTGCTCAGGACAAAGGCACGACACTGGTGTTTCAAGTCGTGTGTGGCTTTTCAACCTCATGAAACAGCTTTATTCACACAANGAAAAATGCAGGTTCATTTACTAGTATCTTTAGTTTGGAGTCTGGGTTTAAGCCTTCTCCTGCTGGCTCAGCGGGGGGGCTGCGGGGAGCAGCGGGAGCCTGGAGTGGGGCTGGGCAGGGTGTCCCCAACCTGGGGGTCCCCCAACCTGGGGCTCCCCCCAGCCCCACTCGGGCGCTCCAGGGCAGTGGCTCTGCAAAGCTGCTGGGTTTTGCTGGATGAGCGAGCTGAAGGGCCAGGGCAGGCTGGGGAGGTGCTGGGGAGGGGCAGGCAGCAGGATGGGGACCCCAAGCACCCCCCTTTTGGCCCCGCAGCCTGGCCATTGACCCAGGAGTTAGAAGCACAGGGGTAGGCTGCAGAGAAACAGGGAGAGAGCAGCTCCCTGCACCTTCCTTCCAGCTGTGCCCACCCCCCGACACCCTGAAGTCTGAAATGCTTTTGGACCTGAAGGGCCACGTGTGGGGATGTGCCTGGTGAGAGCCGAGCAGCAGAGATACCCCCAGCACGGCCAGGGACCCAGTGGGTGAGCATCGGCTGCATCCTGCTGCTGCTGAGCCGGGGCTCTGCCCTGCAGATGCTGCTCCTCTGCCGAGCCGATGGATGGGGGGCTGCGGGGAGCCGGGGTGCAGCACACGCGCTCCTGCAGCATGGCTGAGCTGGCACGGGGGCTCAGCACCACACACCCACCCTGCAGCAGCATCGCCGGACAGGGAGCAGGAGCCCCGCTACTGCTGTAGTGCGAGGCTCGGGCAGCGGGCACCTGGGGTAACGACAGAAAGCAGCAAAGGGTTTCCCTGCTCCGGTGACCTGCAGAAAGCCCAGGGAAACGTGTCCCGGTTTGCGCCCTGCCGCTGTTAGCCCAGGATGCTCGGCAGGCTTAAACCCAGACTCGGTACTGCATACGGAGGAGACGTACAACACGCACAGCGGAGGATTTCCACGACGATGGTAATGCTTGTTTAAGTCTTATTGCTCCAGACAGGCTCTGGGAGCCTCTGATATGTAAAGGAGCTGGGTCCTGAGGAGTAGAGGAAGACCACAGGGGTAACTCTTATCTGTCACGAGCATCGCTGAACCTCAAACGCAGCAGCGAGGGGACAAGGGGAGCTAATCTAACCCCTCCAGGCTCCAGCCGCCTCTGCTCTCTCCTCCCCACAGACCAGGAGATCCCCACGACACCTGCACGGTGTCAGCCCTGCTGCAGGCCGGTGCAGATAACACGTTTCCCAATCCTCCTGAGGCTTGGCTTGTTCCCCCCACCCACCCCACATCCCTCTTGTAAACAGCAAAGTCAGAAGTAAACAGTTTCATACAATCACCCCCTCGCCACGCGCACCGGCCAGGGCCCCCCAAGCCCGGAGGGCTGCAGGGTTTCACGAGAGGGTGCTGGGCTCCCCCCACACCAACCAGCCCCCCAACACCTGGATGTTGGGCTTCGCTGAGGGCAGGAAGAGATGGAGCCTGGGCTGGGCAACGGGCTGCAGGCTCGGCGCTGCTCTCTCTTGGATTTTCCCAGCGGCACATCCTGATGCCAAAAGCATCTCCAGCAGAAGGAGGACGTCAGCCTGCAGGAGCTCGGCCCCATAAACCCAGCCCGGAAGAGAATCCTGAGCATCCCCCACCGCCCAGCACGCGCAGGTTTGAGCTGTTCCCTGTCCTAGAGGGAGCGCTGGTCCCGGCCAAAGTAACTGGGAGGAGAGATGCTGGGAGCTGTAAACACGAGGCAGGTTCCCGTATAGTCTGGGGGAACTAGAGTCAAGCACAAAACAGCAGCAAAATCACCAGGGAGAAATGCTCTTAAAAGGACAAACTACTGGGGGAAACACCCACAGTGGCCAAAGGCTAGCGGCCCTAGGACTCGTCCTCGGAAGCGTTCGCTAAATCCTAAGTAAGGCACTACGGTCTAGCTCACCAACATCACGCTGCTTTGAAACACCCCTGCAATGCCAGAGCCGAGGTGGAGACGTGTGGCTTGAAGAAGGCTTGAAACAGCCATGGCCCAAGAGGGGTGACCCTCCCAGGCTCGCTCCTGTCCCCAGGGACGAGCAGGGTCCTGGGGAGCTGCCCGCTCACCACCTCCCACCTCCACGTCCTGCGTTTCAGGCTTGGTTTCCACACGTGGAAATCTGCTGAGCAGCTCCCTTCTCCTGGGGTGTAACCCCCCGGGAGGGACCGCTGGGGCAGGGAAACGCGGGGCTGGGGGGGCAAAGCCACTGGCTGCACCCGTTCAGGCCAGGGTGAGGTGGTCAGAGTCAGGAGCAAAGGCTCTGTCCGGGGGAGGAAGGATGCTCCAGTGACCTGGGTGCTAACGCTGGACTTGGGACTTTCCAGGCTCAGCCCTGGTCTCACCGCAGCCCTCCTGCAGGACACAGGGCTCTGCAAACCCGGGAGCTGGGGGAGAATTCTGCCTCCGGCTCCTCGGCTCGGCCGCTGCAGGGGTCTGCGGCTGCGGAGAGGAACAAGAACAGCCAAAGCACGGCTCCGAGCCCTCGGGAGTGCTCTGTGGCCAGGGCTGAGCACAGCACCTGCCAACCAACCCCGACCTGCGCAAACCCCAGCCCCTGGCCGGGAAGGAGCCTGTGCAGCCACGGTCTGGCCACAGCCCACCCAAGAACGCCCAGGAACAAAGAGAAGGGCAGCGTGGGAACAGGGGCTCGGCACCGTCCAAACCTTCCCAAGTCGCAGACACACAGTCTGGAGCCTCCTGGCATCGTCCTCCTAAGAGGGACCTGGCCTTGCTGCAGCCACAGCCTTGGCTTTGTGTCCTGGAACAGATGGAAGAGAAGAAAGAAAACCCTCCCTCCTGCCCCTGCTCTAGCTCTGCCTCAGCCCACCCAAATTTTCTGCGCTTCCACCCGTTCCTGCGAGGTCAGGGTACACCGAGGAGACAGAAGGAAGTGCTGCTGGCTCAGGAGCCTTCCAGGGATGGGGCAGGGAAAGCTGCAGCCTCCTCGGGGGCGAGGGGCAGTTCCCAGAGCCAGGAACGAGGGGACCAGGGGACCCCCGCCTGCCTGGGGCACTGGGCGGCTCTGGCTGCGGTGGGGGCTGAGCTCCTGGGAGCCCAGCACGACGCTGGGCCAGACCAGCCCCCTCCCCAGACCGCTGCCGGGTGATGTCTCCTGCTGAGAAACGCTGGAGGGGGTTCAGAACCTGCAGGGTGGAGGAGAGGGGGTGCTTTACACGGCATTTACAGTGGGCAAAGTCGGAAGACCACCAGCACGGGGTCAGCCCCGGAATATTAGTGTTGCTCTAAATACAGGCGAGGAAACGGAGCACGAACTGCTCAGCCTGAGGTTCCAACTCCTTACCTGAGCCCGACTGCAACCAAACCCAAACAGCAGCATTGCCTTTCACTCTCACAGCAGGAAAAAGGGTTTAGTGGAAAGCCAGACTCCAGCCCATGAGCCATTTAGGCCAAACCTCCTCCTCCCCAAGTCCTGCTCCTAACAGCTGAGCTTTGGCACCCTCCTGCTCAGAAGCTGCTTGGCTATGGGAGAATTCAGCTGCTTTGCAACATGTGCTCCGAGAGACTCACTTTTTCTAAAGCACTGCCCTCCTGGTGCAAACCCCGCCACCGCTTTGCTCCCATTTCCCCCAGGTGAAAGCAGTGAAACCCAAAGCTGTGCCCAGCCGGACTCGCAGCTGGTGCCTGGGGACACCTCGCTGCTGGGCTGCTCATCCCCAGCTCCCTACGGAACCAGATCTTCTCTAGAAGCAGCACAGGAGACACGGGGAGGGCTGGGCAAGGGCAGCTCTGCTCTCTGGATCTTGTCTGAGAGTCTCGTGAGCATGACAGCTGCCAGTTGTGATCTCCTACAGAGATCAGCCCCCTCCGCAGCCCCCGAACACCTCTTCCCATCAAAACAAAGTAACACCCAAAGATTTCACATTGCCAGAGATCCTGCAGACCAGGGATCTTCTGCATCGTCATCTTCCCTTAGCTTTCGCTTCCCTCGTTGCATGTAAATAATGGAGATTATGGGTCCCTGGTAAATAAACCTGCAAGAAAAACAAGAAAGGAAGAGAGGGGTCAGGTATGGCAGTGGTTTTGTCCCAGTTATGACACTGTGGTGACACCCTGCCAGCCCTCCCGCTGCCACCCAACCCCGGCTGCAGGTGGGTAAAGCGAGGAGGATCCCTGCTTCAACACACTCGCTGCACCTTTCATTCCTGAGCATTAATTAAAGCATAATTAGGAGGAGAACTC
>VZTO01002360.1:1012-32727 GCA_013400615.1 Syrrhaptes paradoxus
TTCTTGCATTTTCTATAGCAATGGTCTTCAAAATTGTGTTCATAAAAGCTGTATCTAAAAAATAGTATATTTTTAATCAGCAGATCTGTTCACTCATTCAGTCTTACATGTTAAAATTTAGCTCAGGAAGTCGTGATAAAAATAGGTAGTTTTTGGTGAAAGGTAAAAATGTAAATTATTTAAAATTCCATGACCAGAAAACCAGCAGGAAAAATTTTCATTAAAAAAATCAGTGCAATCTGCATTAATTCTTGAACTGCATGTTGGGTGTGCAACACAAAAATTAGTGATTAAGAATACCTACTACTGCGAGCAGAGGGAGGTGGTAAATTGCTGTTTTCAATTAACTTTTGAAGATACCTCAGCAGCACAGGACTTCACCTTTGTTTAATGCTGTAATGTAAAAAGAGATCTGGTTTGTTCAGTGAAGTGGTAGCTTTAAACAGACTCAGTCATACAGACAAGATTTGGGACGTGTAAGTCCTTGAGCTCATGAATAAGCTTATTCTTTCAGGAGGCATTAAGCTAATACAAGAGAAGGGGGAGAAGTGTGTTGGAACATTTCAGGTTGCAAGGACAGGTAGAAACAAATATTAAACATTATGGAGGGAGAATTGCAAAGAAGTGGGGCTACTTCAATTAAAACAAAAAGAAAAGAGGAAACAAAATAACACGAGCAGAACACACACAAAAAAATCAAAATGTAGGTTTAAATTAAGCTTTTCCTCTCTGTAAAGGCTTGGTTGTGTCAATCTCATCTGTTCTACCACAGTAATACCTCTTGGTGATGAGTTTATGAAAATACCATTTTTTTTAAAAATATTGTATTTAATTATTTATTTTATGTGGGATACTGGGAGCTATGCTTTTTTTAACCTCACATACACCAAATGGGCATAGAGTAGGAAGTTGTGTGCTAGCTAGTGAACTGATGAAATAAAATTGGAGGGGAATGATGCAGGGGGATGAAAAGCTCATGCTGCCACCAGGTTAAAGCTGTGAATATCTTCCCCTTGATGGTATTCACACAGGAATCAAGGGAAATGTGTAGAGGGCATGGTGGAAATCTTTGACATGCTGCTGGCTACTGCTGCTCGGTTTCGCATGATGAACCTTCAAGGGGAGGAATTTGTGTGCCTTAAGTCCATCATCCTGCTCAATTCTGGTAAGTGGTGTGCTTCGCTGTCACACGGGTAATTGTGGTTGCTTCTGCATGTGGTTGAGTGCTGCTTGTTGTTGCTGATGACGTTTCCATTCTGAGAGCAGTAATCCAAAGGGAGCTGTCAACACAGAGGCAGGCAGACTCACCAGGCAGGGATGGAAGTGGGGAAACTTGTTCCGTTGTGTAGATGGGACCCAGCAAATTAACGCAGTAAGGAGCTGATACACTGTGTACAAATGATGTGAAGGGCCATCAGAGCAATGTTTTGAATGAGGTGCTGGCAGTCTTAAAGCTCTGATTACAAGACACTGAAATAGCTGGAGCCACACTTAGGACATCCAAAGGCAACGCTTAGTTGTAAATCTACACTTTCCTTTTTTTGGGGATGGCAAAGTAAAGGGAAATAATGTTAAAAATGTGTCTGAGATTATAGTGGTTTAGTTAAAATTAAAATACAGGCATCTAAAACTGATGTGATCACCTTCCACTTCCTTTATAGTTGATGAAATAAGTATTTTGGGGCTGGATATCTCATTCTGAAGGACACTTCAAAAAGAGGTGACGATAACAAGTGTAGGTATAGATATAAATATATAAGGTTAGCTGACTTGAATTCTGCATGAGGTGATTGAAACAAGCAAATTCAAGTCAGGGCATGTGACAGAAAATTTCTGTTGCACATCATAGGATCTTTTTCTGTTTGAAATGAGAAAGCAATGAAGAAAATTTATTTGTAAATGCTGGTGTTCTCACCAAAATTATGGACGTCTGAAATAACAATGTAGGCACCAAAATAAAAATTTTAGACTCAATTCTCTGCTAAGTTCTTGCCTAATGGCTAAAGATGACAGAGTTTACCAGCCCTGAGGATTTACCCACTTATTCTCCCCTTTTCCCATGGGGTTCAAACTTGTAGATGGTATCAACCTCTAGAAAAAACACATGTGGAGAGCTGTGTGTTCTTTTTATCTGGTAGTCTAACAGATGACTCGCCCAAGTTGCATGAATTACAAATCCAGTTAATTCCCACCAAAAGCTGACTGAAAACACAGCAGACATTGTTTTATTGATCAGGCACTTCTTCCTTTATAGAAACTTCAACCTGGTTGACTCAAAAAAAGAAAAAAAAAAACAACAAACAAAAGCTCAAGCAAAATTATGCAACCAAATACAGAATATTTCATTTATGTTCTATGAGACATTGATGTGGTTCAAATTTTGCTGTGATAGTCACCAATTACCAAAAAGTGACATCTGAGGCAAGCACCTTGCATGTTAGGAATGAAGGCCTATTTTTTTTATCTTGGATGCCCTAGTGTGGCAATTGTAATTACTATTTGACATTTTATTTTCTTTTTATTGTCCTGATAATTATAATATGATACATCCTAGAGTTAAATGTTCTTCCTGAAAGGTGGTGGTGTTCCAGATTCTTAGCTATTATGTTCAAATGCAATTATCCTCTTAAATAAGTCTAGCATATGTAATTGATTTAAATAAATATTGAACTAGAATTAGAAAGAAAAAGAATCAGGAGTTTGAATAAAACACATTAGATGTTCATATCTTGAACATGAAGACTTCAAGTCATGATGTTGAGAGTTTTTGTCCCACTGCNTTCTTGCCTAATGGCTAAAGATGACAGAGTTTACCAGCCCTGAGGATTTACCCACTTATTCTCCCCTTTTCCCATGGGGTTCAAACTTGTAGATGGTATCAACCTCTAGAAAAAACACATGTGGAGAGCTGTGTGTTCTTTTTATCTGGTAGTCTAACAGATGACTCGCCCAAGTTGCATGAATTACAAATCCAGTTAATTCCCACCAAAAGCTGACTGAAAACACAGCAGACATTGTTTTATTGATCAGGCACTTCTTCCTTTATAGAAACTTCAACCTGGTTGACTCAAAAAAAGAAAAAAAAAAANAATATGATACATCCTAGAGTTAAATGTTCTTCCTGAAAGGTGGTGTTGTTCCAGATTTTTAGCTATTATGTTCAAATGCAATTATCCTCTTAAATAAGTCTAGCATATGTAATTGATTTAAATAAATATTGAACTAGAATTAGAAAGAAAAAGAATCAGAAGTTTGAATAAAACACATTAGATGTTCATATCTTGAACATGAAGACTTCAAGTCATGATGTTGAGAGTTTTTGTCCCACTGCTGTATTTAATATTGATCCAGAAAACTAAGTTTGTTATTTAGACAGATCTCTGCCAGACATCACCAGCTATCCTTCATAAGCACATCTCACTTTTGTTAATGGGATTTTTTGTTTCAAGATTCCCCTAAGGAAAAACTGTGAAAATAAAAATACAGCAAGTGAAGTCAGTGATAATCAGAGACAGATTTCCTTCTGTACCTAAGGGAGGTGGGACAATGGGGTGAGGCTAGGAGATAAGACTTCATTCCTTCAAGGTTCATATTCAGCAGGTTTGAATCAGTGATGTTCTGTGTGGTAGAGGGTCAGAGTTGATCTGATGATCAGACGAGTGATCTGATTTTGGATGTGGGTTTGTATTTTTACATTAAATGAAGATTATAGCTGCTCAGAAGGCTGGCTGAGAGTTTTGATGGTGATTAATCAGAGGGCATGGTTTGGGTTGAGCTGTTACAGGTTCATGAGGAAAGCAATTTATACCACTGTTGTGCAGAGAACATCATGTATTACTCTGGCTGCATGCTGCACTTATTGCAGTATATCTGAGTACACTGTAAACTGAATGTGTATGTATATATGGCCACAGACTCTCTGTATTGCTTGTAATTGCCTTTAGGTATAAGGTTAATTAATTTTACATTTCAGTTTTTGAATTCTTATAACTGTCTGAAGAGTTAACTACTAGGTGGTGGGAATGTGGATACGAGTTTCTGAATGTCAGATCCCTTAGATGCCCAAATTAGGAGGCTAGACTGCATTACAGAGATAACCAAGGAGCATAATTTGGGGTCCGTGTAATAGCTGTCTAAGTGTTGTTTGGCATAGATTCTCTAAAATGTCTTCTGGAGATGCTTTTCTTGACAAAATGGTAAAGTGTTGGACACATGAAATATTATGTGCTCTGAAGCACGTGGTGTGCATGATGTATGAGGAGAGGCTGAGACAGCTGGGTTTGTTCAAGCTGGAAAAGGGAAAGCTGAGGAAGTGTCTAACTGCGGTCCCCAGAGAGCTGATGAACAGGTTGTGGAGAAGCCAGGGCCAGACCCTTCTCAGAGGAGCGAGAGGAAAGGACAAGCTGCAATGGAGACTAACCACAGCAAGGGTGATTCTGACTAGATGAACAGAGCAAAAAAATCTTCCCAGTGAGAGGTTAGGCATTGCAACAAGTTAGCCAGAAAGACGGTAGGATCTCCGTCCTCAGAGATACTCAGAACTCTGCTGGACAAAGCTCTGGGCAGCTTGACCTAACCCTGAAGTTACTGTCATCTGAACAGGAGGTCGAACTATAAGATCTCCAGGCCTCTTAACCAGAATTTTTTTCTATGATTGCACATGTAAATGTGCACAAATCTTCTACTAAGGAAACAGCAGAGAAACCAGGATTTTTTGGCCCTTATGTAATCTGTGTTATATGTGCACATGATTAAACCGGCTGATCTCAAAATGATTTAAACAAGTGTACTAATTAAACAAACTGGACTAATTATGCTACATTTCATATTTAATAGCAATCTGCATTTGCATTCTAAAGCTTTGTGTGGATTTAATTCACTGAGTGTACACAAACATTGTAAAATCCTTGGACATCTGTTAATGTCCTCACATGAGGTAGTGCTGTTTATTGCTTTTGTTGGATATTTATTTTCTCTTTTTTTTGCAGCATCTCTCAAGGTTGTTTAATATCTTTACTTTCCTTTTCCATGTGGTCCTGGACAAAATGCAAGCAAATTTTTTTAGTTTCACTCAGTGTGTGTGGAAAAGATGTAAGGTTTTGTTTATAAAGCAAAATATACATTTATTCTACTTCCAAATTTTTCCTGAGATATCAAGGCGACAGTGTGTCTGTAACAACAAGGACAGCATTGTCTCTAGCTAAAGAACAAACCAGAAGGTGCCTCTCTAAAGCTGCAGCAATAAATCTTTTGATGAAAAAGCAAAACTGTATTTTCGAAAAACACATTCTGCTCAATAATAAAGGGCTGTTTCTTAACACTGGAAAATAATTGTTAGGAACACGAAAGGGCAACACGATGTCAGATGGTTTACTTGTGAGTGTATCTGAAAAGAGGAGTGGTGCTATGTGGCAAAGCAGCAGGCTTTCATTTTGGAGACGGAGATGTAGGTCATGTCTGCCTTAGCAGCTGATTTACCTAATTAGCTAGCTGGTTAGTCCATAGAGATGGAAAGGTTTAGCCGATTTTATCCTGTAGACCTCCTGATACATTATTCCACATGACTGTTTGTTATTATTTTCTCCTGATTTTTTCCAGCTCCTGTTAAATGGTGCTTTTTATTTCTTACTGTATTTGGAGGGCTGGAGGATTACATGAGTGCACGGTACAGAGCTGAATCTGCTCATCACTCAGCATGGCTTCTTACAGATAGCGAGCAAAGGGGCTTGGTGGAAAGGGAAGAAGAGCCTTGGGTATGGTTTTGAGAGCCTGAACTCTAAATGTAAAGATGTTTTAAACTGGGGTTTATTGTGACAGAGAAGATGTAGGTGGCTTTCTCCTCTGTAGTGATATTAAATATTTCACTATATATAGTGACCTATGTAAAGCTATTATCACTATATACAAACAGCTGGCATGGTAGCATTGTAGTCCCTGAGGGAGCCTGTTCTGTGCATAGCTTTATGTTTTGGGCATGGACTGGTAGGCTTTACTTGTTTGCAGTGTGGTGCTTTCTCTTTTCTCCCTCCTATTATGTTTTACAATACAGACCTACAGAGAGAGCTGGAAAACAAGCCAGTACCTATTCAATTTAGGCTTGCTTTCAGCTTGCAAAGCCCTTTGGGACTGTTAAATTTCACTTTGACAAGACAATTTTGTGCACTCTTGTTCCAAAACTCTGCTTGCATTTGTATGTGTGTGATGGATAGCTGACATTTCTTTTGGGGAAATTTCTGGTCATTGGCCTGGGGCAGGAGCAATCACCAGGAGGGCAGAAAGGAAAACCAAATGTTATTTTTCTTGGCAGTTATTGACTGGTGATTGCCTGAAGTCTCTACATTTTTTGGGGGAGTGCTTTTTTTGATTTATACTTTTTAATAGCTTCTAGACGACCTAGCTGAGAAACGATTCCTTCTAACAGATTTCTTTTTTCTTTTGCTGGTTTCAAAGCTGTGAAACTAAGGAGTTTTTTTACAAGGGCACAATAGCATCCTCTGGCTGAAGTGACCTGCTCCAGAGGCACTGTGGGTTTATGAAACTGATGTTTCCTTCTAATGGACTGTGTTTTGTCAGTAATATTTAAGAATCTCACCCCTACAGGTACCTGCTAAGCTATAAAGCCTGAAACTGTGAGTAGGCATATGTGAGGCTGGTCATTCAACTGAGAAAAGCCCCAGGAGCTGTTTCTCATTGATGAATTAATTTCAGTAAAATTAATAATAATCATAAAAAGCTTTGTGAGAAAAGAGGCCA
This sequence comes from Syrrhaptes paradoxus, assembly GCA_013400615.1. Lineage (NCBI taxonomy): Eukaryota > Metazoa > Chordata > Aves > Pterocliformes > Pteroclidae > Syrrhaptes > Syrrhaptes paradoxus. Next base: position 7,766 of record VZTO01002360.1, read on the forward strand.
TTGTACTATCTATCTATCTATCTGTATCAAATTTGAAGCAATATTCACTACCAAAATTAAGAGCTCTGATGGTTTTTAGAAGTTGTGCTGTGTTCTGTTTTTTTTTTAAATATTCTGTCTCTTTAAGGGAGACACTCACACTGGTCTTCACAAACACAAATTTATATTTCTTTTTAGCACAGAAGACCCAAAGTTGTAAAACTTACTTGCAGGTTACAGTAGTTGCAGTTGTCAGGTTCTTGAAGTACCAAGATGATGTGAGGAGGTGAGGTAGAATCATAGAATCACAGAATCATAGAATGGTTTGGGTTGGAAAGAGCCTTAAAGATCATCAAGTTCCAACCCCCTTGCCATGGGCAGGGACACCTCCCACTAGCCCAGGTTGCTCAAAGCCTCATCCAGCCTGGCCTTGAACCCCTCCAGGGATGGGGCATCCGCAGCTTCCCTGGGCAACCTGTGCCAGTGTCTCACCACCCTCATAGTGAAAAATTTCTTCCTAATGTCTAGTCTAAATCTACCCTCTTTCAGCTTATACCCATTACCCCTTGTTCTCTCACTACACTCCCTGATGCAGAGTGCCTCCCCATCTCTCCTGTAGCTCCCTTCAGGTACTGGAAGGCTGCTATTAAGTCTCCTTGGAGCCTTCTCTTCTCCAGGCTGAACAACCCCAACTCTTTCAGCCTGTCCTCATAGGGGAGGTGCTCCAGCCTCTGATTAATTTTGTGGCTCTCCTCTGGACTCTCTCCAACAGGTCCATGTCTTTTTTTATGTTGGGGGCCCCACATCTGAACACAGTACTGCAGGTGGGGTCTCACGAGAGCAGAGTAGAGGGGGAGAATCACCTCCCTTGACCTGCTGCTAATGCTTCTCTTGATGCAGCCCAGCACACGGTTGGCTTTCTGGGCTGCAAGCGCACACTGCCGGCTCATGTTGAGCTTCTCATCAACCAATACCCCCAAATCCTTCTCCTCAGAATTGCTCTCAAGGTATGCCAAGAATATGTCAAAAACATCCCAATTTCCCTGACTGCTCAGATGCATAGCAAAATATTCTTATCTTAAAGTCTGATGGTATAACCCCCAGGCTACACCAATACAAACGAGCTAGAGTATATATGTCTGTTTCTGTATGTGTGCATGTTAGCATGTGCGGTTTTTTTCCTAATATAACTGCATTACATATTGTGCTATATATGACACTTTAAAGAAAGCAAAATTAAATGTAATTCCAGAAACCAATTTTGTGCAAGGAAGAAATCCAAATTTCTTCTTGGTTCTGTGAGCTGATGCAGAAAGGCTAAAGCACAGGATTTGTCAAGCACATTATAGACACAGGGCAATGGACACACCAGGATCAAGACAGTTTGATTGTATTACTGTACAAACATCTTAAGCTTTTGCTGGCTCATGACTGGATTACAGCAATATAACCTGTTTAGAGTTATTGGCTAAATCCAGCACATTAAAAAACTGGTGCCAAATGCGACAGCTGCCTTTTGGAAGTTAGGACCTGATTTACATTGCCTGTGTGCTGTTGTCCAGACCAAATTCAAGATGAAAAAGTGCAAAATAGTTTAGAATTTCTCATTTAGAAATCTGATGTGCTTCATGAACCCCAGAAAGTTCTTATGCCAGGATTGGAGTGTTTTATAGGAGATGTAGAGGGGCTGTTGCTGGGGGAGTTTGAAGGTGTTTTGATCTCTGGAAAAATTTCCTTCTGGTCCAAATCTTCAGGCTGCTCCCTTTCAGCAGTAAGCAACGTAAGATGACTAAATTTACACAGGTTGCTTTGGACATTGTTTTAAAGGAAAATCTTGTTTGCAGTTGAAGCAGCTCACCTTTCAAGGCTCTTGCTTGGTTGGGAGGGTTTTGTTGAGGCAAGCGTGCATAAAATAACTGTGGTTTTGCTTACACGTTTTGTGGTAACATATTATTCAGTTCTAGATTGACTAGAAAATCACCAGAAATCAAACATTAAACACCAGGGAAAATGGCAAAAGCTGCCCAAGGCCTGGGCTGGCCAGTAAGTATTGAAGAGCTCTCAAGGGCCAATAGTATCTCCTCAAGATTTTGCAGCTGAGACAGAGAGAAGAGTGCAGCCCAGGGTTAGGTCTGGCTGGAGGCTGCAGAGTGTCCCCTGTCACCTGGTCCAGACCTCCGATGGACCTGTGCAGGGAAGAGGCACAGCCCTCCTCCTCCCGCTTTGCCCAAGCCCTAGGGTCATTCAGACCAGTGACCTGGCTGACAAGCAGGAGGGTTCACACGCAGCCAGCTCCTGCGGTTTGACACAGCTGAAGAGGCCAGCTGCGAGGTATACCTTGGGCAAGTCTGTCCATCAAAGTAATTTTTGTCTGTGGTTTGTTTGTTTGCTTTCTCCCTCCTGCTCCAGGTGTGTACACTTTTCTTTCCAGCACCTTGAAATCTCTGGAAGAGAGAGACTATATTCACCGTGTTCTGGACAAAATCACAGACACTCTGATACACTTAATGGCTAAGTCGGGTCTTTCTCTACAGCAGCAACACAGACGATTGGCTCAGCTTCTCCTCATCCTCTCTCATATCAGACACATGAGGTGAGAACAAGCACACGCTCAGTCCTCCTGCACTGGTCCCATGCAAGGGAGGTTTCACAAATGCACACGTACACACTTTTCCTTCACAAGTGGGCGTGCAAACTGTGTGTGGGGTTGTTAAAAAAAATAAGTTATATATATGTCTACTTTCCATAAAGAAGATGGAACATGTGTGCAAAACAATACATTACATTATTTGAAAGGAGTAGATGTTTTCTTAATTTGCTTCTTCTAGTTTTCTTTTCCTTTGTTTCTTGTTTTGATAGTGCTGTAAGCAGTATCTACTTTTAATGTTATGTGCATCCTGTATTCTGTTTGAAAAGTACTGAGTAGAATACTAACATAGTGTAGCCCGGTTCTGCAAACTCTAGTCTCCTGTAAGATAAGATGTAATACAACGATCACTTGCATGTAGCCACTTTTCACAAGGGGCTTGATTGCAAATCACTTTAGAAAAGAGATTAGGATCATTATGTATATTTTGTGGGCAAGGATAAATGCAGATAAACTGAATTGCAATCTAGAGGACTGTGCCCTTTGCTAAATAGAGGTGAGGTGTCTGAGGCATTCTGTTCGTAGTCGTAGCAATGCTTCTCTCTAATGTAATGACCTCTTCAGGTAGCGGCTCAGTGGCTGGAGTGTTAACAACATGACAAGTCTATACAAAGATGTAATAGAGATTTTATTTTTATGAAGGGATGTTGTTATACAGCTTCTAATTTTCATTATTTCAGTTAATAAAATTAGAATTAGAGTATGCACCACATCATAGCTACTAAAGCTGAAACATGCAGATTTTTCCTTCTGGACTGATATACAGATCTTTAGGAAAAAGTCAATGGGTGTGTGCATGTGGTTTTTTTACTTGTGTCTTTTTGTGGATTTTCTTTGTCTTCATGTTAATTGTCCCCTTTTTTACTTTTTTTTTTTCACCTTGAGAAGTATTTGTACAATTAAGGTAGTTCCTGATATTGTTTACACAGCTTTGTAAATAGATACTGTTACAAGTGAGCATTTGCTTACAAATTGGCTGAGGTTTTATTTCTAGGAGAAAAACCTGTATTTTAAGTTTTACTACGGGAAGCCCAAGATTCATCCCATCCACTTAGTCACTGTGCCTAAACTTCCTAGTGCTCTAGGCTACCTTCTTGGCAAAGGAGAGCAAAAGACCACTTTTAAAAGGCAACTTGCTCATGGGCAGTCTGAAACATTCTTTGAAGCTGCCTCCTTCTGCTAACAGTAGCTGGAGCGTACAGCAACTGCATTTTTATGTTGGTTATTTTGCATAAGGTGGAATTTATATGAACCTATTATTAGCTGATAGCTTTTTTTGCCCGTAACATATTTGGAAAGTAACAGCTGCTTTGTTACAACCCACAGCAACAAAGGAATGGAGCACCTGTACAATATGAAGTGTAAAAACGTAGTTCCACTCTATGATCTCTTGCTGGAGATGCTGGACGCTCACCGACTGCATGCCCCAGCAGCAAGGAGCACTGCACCGATGGAAGAGGAGAACCGGAGCCAGCTGACAGCTGCATCAGCTTCATCTCATTCCCTGCAGTCTTTTTATATAAACAGCAAAGAAGAGGAGAATATGCAGAGTACAATATAAACAAAAGTCAGCCTATATAATGGTATGAGAAACCCAGCAGCGTACTACCTAGCTCATGCTTCATTTCCTCTATAGTGCCACCTACGTAAACACTCCAACGACAACAGTCGCCTGCATTTTCCATTTGAGTGTTTGTCAAGTGCTTGCCTAAATTGATTTCTTATCCCAAGTGGAAAGTGGAAGATGTTTCATTGCTATGGACAGCCAGCAAGGATTGTCAGGCCAACTTGATTTAAAATTTGCAGTGTTTTTATTTACCTTTGCATGTAAGTTGGGTAAGTCCTAATCTAAACTGAACATTCATTTTAATATAAATTAATAGGCTATACCACCCATCCATAGTGGTATCTTCATGAGTGGTAGCCTTTGTTGATATCCACCCCAAATTCTGAGCTCACTTAATCCTTTACTTGCTTGAAACTTTGAAGCACTTTTGTAGAGATTCTGGATGACTTTTTGGGTAGGGCAAATGGAAAGTTGACTGGCATCTTACTGTGCCATAGTGAAACTGCATTGCTAGTGACTGCCTTGGTAGTTTAGGTAGATTCTCACCTCTCTTCCTGCTACAGTAGAAATGAACTCCTGTCTGAGAATAATACTGTTTCACCTTGCTGGCTTACATCAGCAGACAACTCCCTCTCAAGATCATACTGACCAAACTTTCAGGTCCCCTTACCACATCCTCTAGCCCAGTTGCATTGTGTGCAACTTATCTTGTCTGATCCTACAGAGCAAAGGTGTCCTGTTGCTTGGCAGTGTGTAAATCAAGGGCAACATGACAAACAGTGATAACATAGATAATTACTTTTAAATTGACCAGATGGTTACAAGAATCATCAGGTCTTAAAAAAAAATAAATCTTCACACACATACATGATCCAGCACTATTTTATAAAATGCCTCCCCCTGTCCTTGCTTTGTTGCACTACAAACCAAGGGGAGAGGATGCCAGTGCAAGACTGGGTAGAGTGTGGCCTAGCCAGGTACAGGTACAGGGGCTGGCAGCACACTGAGAGCCGCAGGCTTCGCATCGCCTTTGCTTGCTTTGGCTCTCACTGGGGCATGCTCGGAAATCACTGTTCAGAGCCAGCTCACCTGTGACACCAGAACTGGGCAATGAGCCCCAGACATGGTGAAGACTGTGGGACTACATGTCCAGGAAGACAAATCTGGCCTTCTCCATGCATGTGTGTAACTGCTTTTCATAGGCATTAGTAGACTCTTCAGACCAACTGTAAACGTACAAAAGGTCCACTGACAACAAGAGTTTCAGCAAGGCATGAAGGAGAGAGACTGAAGAAATCATTACTCTGGGCTATTCAAAGTATGAGTCGGTGCTGCTGTTAGGCTGCCTCTATGTGAGAAAATTAAACGTGTCAGGGAACGTTGCTGGGTACTGGAACACGATTACTACATATTGCAGGGATATTTTATTAGTCTAATGATAAACTTTGCCTGTGCTATCTGTACTTCTGGTTTACAGGCGCCGTTTGGGAGTAGGACGGACCAGGGACTATTCCAATAGCTGGTTGGAAGCGACCACCCTGCCCGTAAGGACATTTCACAGTATGCGCATAGGCTGATCCTTAGCAGCTGTCCACAGTGCTAGAGAAGGGTTCAGGGACGCTTCTTTTACTGCTCTAGTTGAAACCTTTATGTTAGATTATGTTGATTGGAATATCCTGTAGTAACTAAATATAGGAAATAGTGCAACTAATGCCATACAAGAGTGCCTAATGACGCTCTCTGTTACACAAGCAGAGTCTGTGTGCAGTGAGCTCGAGTTACATAGCAATTGTCAAGGTAGCAAGGCATAGGACGAGTTTGTGCTCCAAGTCAAGGATTCAATCCTTTAGTGAATGTACATAATGTTGTCTATAAGTTTAATGTACATATCCAAGGATACACGCAGTTTAGAAGTCTAGAGCTAGATGCTACCTATGTTTGAGAAGATTCCTCAAAAACTGTGCAAGCCTAAACATGTGAAGCAGTCCTGTACGTTAATAGGCCTCTTATTGTTGCATACTATAGTGTCATTTTTTTCCAAATGTGCTGATTTGTCTTTTTGTGATTCAGTAAGAGAGTGTGTGTGTGCATGTGTGCATGTGTGCGTGCAAATTTGGTACCTAAGGGCTTTTGGAGGGCTCATAAATGCCTTGAAAGAAAATGCACATTTTGTTTTGTTTAGTAGCTGGTTATTAAATGTGTTAGAAAAATCATAAATGTCCTGAAATGAGTGCAGGCTAAGATCTGAATGGAGCACAGGAATCCCTGTAGTTACACTTATGTGCTTACACCATCATCATTCACTTGTAGCCCAGTGTGCATTAGAGCTCCTCTTTAAATACTATATGTGCAACTTGGTGTACTCCACACAGAACACACAGATCAAGCTCATAAGCTGCAAGGCAAATTGGTTTAGATGAATGCCTCCCTTCCTACAACCCAGCACAGTTCATTACATCAATTCAAACATAAATTTGGCCTACAGGAAAGAAAAGTCGTTCATGGAGAGCAATTCAGAACAGAGGGTCGCATTATGATGGTACTTAACATAAGGCAAGTACCACTACACTCTACAGATTTTCCCGATAAAGCTGGATAAGTGTGAGCTGAAGTGGTATGCAGCAGACAGAAGGGTATCACAATGTGTCTTGGAACATAAGGAATAATCAGTCAGCTCACAATGGAATTATGAACACTTTCCTAGGCTCAGCCCTTGCAAGCAATTTAGATGCAACCAGTCCTCCCATGCTTGTGGTGACAACAGTGAAGGGCACCCAGGAAGGAAAAATTGTGATTCCCAGTAATGCATCCATTTACCTTGGGGCAGTTTCAAGATCTGTATCATTAACTTGTCCGTGATATTTTAATTGAAGCAGCACCTTAATGAATATAGTAATCTTCCCATAGTTATCTATAAAGATGATTGTCCACATATCAGACAGTTGAATGTAGCTATTCAATAGATTAAACAAAGTCTATGACAAAAAAAATGGCAACATTTTCCATATGTAATTCTGAATTATACTCTCATGTATGCAAACAATTGTGCCTGACATTTGGTAACTGTTATTTCACAGGATGCTATTTTATGTGAGTGTGTATATATATATATATGTATACACACATATATACTTTATATTTGCAGCTGACAAACCAGTGCTACCTGAATACCTGGTGCTGGATATTAAACATACAGCATGTAAAAAAAAAAAAAATTAAAGAAAACTATTCAAGGCAGCTAATTATGCTTTTACCAAAACATTCATAGTGATGTCTCTGGATAGCTAATGAAAGAATTATTTTATAATGTTTATACGTCAATTTTTAAAAAAAAACAACACAAAAAAAACCAACAAAAAAAAATAAACCAACCCTAGAAACACAGGCAATGGAATACCAGCACAAGCCAAACAGAAATAGACCAGGTAAACTTGCTTTGCTTGAGAATATGGTTTTTACTGAATTACTACATAAAGCTTGGGAGGCAGGACAGGAAATAAAGTGGTGCATAGCATTCCGTGGTGCCTGAGTTTCCAACGATACATGAAAGCTACTTTGGTTTGTAGTGGTTTGAGCCATGCCTCAATGTTGCAGACTTTGTCTCAGGTAAAATTCCCAGCTGGGACAGTAGGATTTGTACTAGGGTAAACTAATTTAATGAGAGATTCTTGGTGTGTGTTTATGGTAAATTTACTATTAAATTTCAGTGACATCTCTTGATGATTTTTCTCTTTCTGTACACTGAGGGGTTTAATAATTTAAAAATATAATTTAAAAAGTTCTGAACCGAATTCCCAAAGCTATTGCAAAGACTCTCATCATACCACTGGACTTTAAATTGAAAAAAAAAGAAGAAAAGAAAAAAAAGAAAAAAGAAAAATGACTTCCCCACCCTCCAAGCAAGTGTTTGCATCTAAGTCTCCATCCGTTTTAACTGATGTCGACTGATTCCTTAAGCATCGTGCCAAATGTTTAAAATGAAAGAAACTACCAGCAAAGTAAAAATTCTGCCTCACTAGGCCTTTAGTCTTATCACAGGCTTTGGTAGGAACATGGCAAGCCTCTCTTGTATATATAATATCCTGCTCTAATATTAGAATGCAACCCAACCTAAAGCTAAATGGGATTTTGTATATAAGGTATTCTCAGCTACATTTATGTGAAGTGCTTTTCTTTCTTTGGATAAAGAGATGGCTATTTTCAATGCTATCTACAACTGTAAAATAGCTTTACAGATACAAATTAAACATATGTAAAAGAAGGGTCATGTTAATGATGGTATCATAATACAAACCAGTCATCGCTGTCACCTGCAACTATATCACAATCTCCAATTGACTTGATAATTAAAAATATTTCCCTAGTATTGTCCTACCCTTTCTACTCAAAATTCTCTTTAATCTTTCAAATGTAGATAGCTTTAGACCCTGAAAGTTGTTTTCAAAGTGATTGTTGCCCAGAAGGGTATTCAGTTTTGCACTGTGTTTAAAAAAAAAAAAAATCTAAAAAAAAAAAAATTGCATTCAAATGTGCCTAAAGAAACAAAGAAAAAAATGTAAAAATATATATGCTGCCATCTTGCAAATTAGTATGCTCTGTACTCCTGTGTGCCTATAATTAGGAGTCTGTTTCTTCAGAAAGTGCCCACTGGAAAATGAAGGGATAGACTGCTGGTCACGAGACTTGCATTAACAAGCCACTTTATGTATCACCTTATTGTGTATACTATAAAACTAATGCTTCTGTGTGCACTATGTAGTCTGTCAGTGGAGAGTCCTTTCTTTGGTATAGGTTCAGCTACCATAATGTATTTGATGAAGTATTCTGTTCTTTCACTGATGCATATAAAATTATTGATGTCTTTGTTTTGGTGAGTTTGTTTTTTTTTTTTTCTTTGTTTTGCACCTAAAAAAGTCTAAGTGAAAAATCTGGTAGGCTACCTGATTGGTGCAAGATTTTTATCAATGTATTTGATGTTGAAAATAAAGAATTAACCAGAACACTTTGCTTCAATTGTTATCTTTTGCATAGTTTAAAAAATACTCTTCTTTGATTAATGTTTTCCAGTAGCTAGCAAAATGGTCCACTATTTTTTAAAGAAAGAGAAGGTGTCTGTTTCTGCACATCTAAATGAAAACTGTTTAGTTTCTTCACCTTTCCCAAAAAGTGTCAGAGAATGGCCATATCTAGAGTCGACAATGTGTTAGGTCTAGTCTTTAATACTCCTACTGACAGCAGGGAAATCATCTAAGTATTAGTACTTTATATGCTTTAAAGTGCATTAGTATTTTATATGCTTTGTGTTCCTTATTTTAGCTTGTGAAACAGATAATGGTGGAAGAGATAGAGTGCATGAATTTAGCCTTTTATATATATATATATCAGTAATATTCAGAGTATACAGTCTCTCTATTGGTTTTGTCACTTATTTTCTGTGCTGTGGTGGTTCTGTGTGGGACTATTGGCTCACAGGTCCTTCTGTATTCCTACATGAATATATATGTAAAAGCTCTTTGTTTTTATACAGTCTTTCACTGTACGTATCTTATCAGGAAAAAAAAAATGTAAGATTGTTACCTTAATTCTAACTGTCATCTAAATGATTAAGATAAGAGACAGGCAATATACTTTGTCCATGTGAAGCCTTACCCTATAGCTTCTTAAACATGAAAGCAAACAGGCTATTTAGATTCCATAATAAAGTTGGGGACTTTTGGGATTTGTAAGTGCCGAGTAGAACCGAGCTGTCGTTCAAAATTGCACGATGGTTTTGCAACATGCTTTCATAACAAAGAGCTTAACTGAGAGTTCCTACTTCAGCCATGAAGGGTAAGGCAGAGCAGTATGCACTATGCACATGAGCACATGTACATGTGCTCAAAAGAATAAAATAATTTTCAGTGCTGACTCAAAATCTGACAACATTCAATGGCTTTATACATTTTTTTTATCCACAGGACCAAATAAGCACTAAGGTCAAATCCTCTTATGGTTCATGGAGAACTTGCTTAAGATGACATTTGCTACATGACACTGAACTCACAGGCTTAATCCAAAAAAGCATCTAGACAGCAGAACACTCCTGCAAAATCAAAGACCTGACACTCCTAAATTAAAAACTGAACAGCTAAAGTCTGAGTTATTTACATCTGCAAAAATTGTAACAATTTGAATGGGTAAGGGATTGGACAATACCTGAGGTTTGACAGTCTCTTGCCCATCTCCTTCCAGAGCATGAAGTGACTGCATGGTATGGTTGAGCTGGGAAGGCACCTCTGGAGAGTGTCTAGACCAAATCCTGCCTCGGAGCTGGCTCACCTACAGAACACTGCTCAGGGCCATGGCCAGTCGAGTTTTCAATAGCTGCAAAAAAGAAACTCTACTACCTCTCCAGGCAACCTGCTCTGGTGTTTGACCATGCTCACATTAAAAAATGTTTTCCTGTGCTGGGATGGAATTTCATGTGGTTTAATTTGTGCCCATTGTCTCTTGCCCTGTCGGTAGGCACAACTGAAATGAGTCTGGCTCTCTTTTCTTCATTTCCTCCCATCGTGCGTCTTGTGTGATGGGAGAAGGTGGATGAGATGTCACCTTGCTCCTACCCCCAGAAAAACCCACCATGAAAAGCGCCACTGCAGCCAGGCACTGGGCACATTTCCACAGCCAGGAGCCAGCTGGGACTCCAGCCTCATTCCTGATTTCTTACAACTGTTGGCTGAAGTAATTCGAGAAATCATATAGGAAGGACAATTCTTCCTGTTTCACTGCAGAGCTCTCACAGCTGAAACTCTTGGCTCACCTTTACTGGGCCCATCATTCTTGCTTCCCTCGGTACACACACAACGTCTTGCAGAGCAGCTGCCTGCTCCCTTGAGGAGCCCATATACAGCTGTATGCATTGGGCTCCCCCTGACCCTTGCCTTCTCTCTTTCCTGACATTTAAATGATGCATGCCTTGTTCCAGCATATTTTATTCAATTTGACAGGTATAACATAGTTAAGGCATCATTGAAGAATTTATCTAACTGCTGCTACTTTTCTGCTAATTAAGGCAATCCCCCTGCATTGGGGGTGGAGAGGCAGCTGTGGAAGGGTGGAACAGATTACGCAATGACAAAAAACTTCTTCATGGGCTACAGCTCGGTGTTCTCAGTCAGTGGGGAACCCTCTCTCTTTAAAAGCCTTGTGGCCATGCTTACTCTTCAAAAATAAACGATGGACTATTTTTCTTTTTTTTTTTTTTTTTCATTCAGATACCGCCACATTAAAAGCCCCATGAAGCAGTCATTTCTTACATCTTTCCTCTGCATTACACTGCTTGTCTCCACCACCCAGGTAGTGAAGAGGAGAGGAAAATCCAAACATGTAAAATAACACACATCAGTGTGCTCACAGAGAAAGAATGCCCACGGAAAGGCAGTGTGTACATGGTCTTTCTTATGCCCAGACAGGCTCCAATTACTACCATTCACCATGGCATCCTGCAGACACAGAGGCTCAAGTGTAAAAATGTTCATGAAGTCTTCAGGAAAATTGACCATCAAAATAATAACATTTGGCACTTATCTCAGCAGGAGCAAGGCTAACTAGCTCTCATGTCCCTGTAAGACCTGTGTGTTGCAGTATTTAGGTGTCACTCTGCTAATATCTTCATTCAGGCATACAGGTGATATAAAATTTATCTCCTATTGTTTTCCATTCCTACACATTTGTGCACCACTCCTGCATATTACCGTTTTAAACAGATGAAAAATATGCATGTGAGGAAAGGTTATGCTTTCAGGATTTTTTTTTTAGCTAGATTTTGCAACACATGCTTGGAACTGTAAGATATTTAGCTCCTCTAAACACAAAGACTGAGTGCTCCTTTCCAAGACAGAAAGATTTGCTTTTTGTCAGATATCTTTCTTGCTTTCCACTCACCTCTTAAGAACCTGTGTCATCCATGGAAAGGTGAAATAAGTATTTGCTTACCTCTGCAGCATCACAAAGTGCTACATATTTTTCAGTGAGAGTCACAGTAGGGCACATAAAAGCTTAAAAGTTTAGGGCATTTGTATGAAAGCAGAAAAGTTTGAGTTCCAGTCTGCCTTGGCAGGATTATTTTTTGCTTATATTAAATCTGAAAAGAAGAAAAGAAACTTCATCTCCAAAACACCTTCTTTGTATCTATCTGTCTGTCTAGCTCAACCAAAATTCTACAGCATGATGCTTTCTTCCAGTACTTTTTTTCCCCCTTGCCCTAACAGTCTGCACCCCTGGTTCTACAACGCTTCAAGTTTAGCAAAGGAGCCAAAATTGCAACCATGTGTTTTAACCTGCAGCTCAATGGCCAGGACAGCCTCTCAGACAATGTCTGAATTATTTATAGAGACAATACTACAGACAGGAATGCCCTACTCATTGGACAGGCTTGTGAGCACTTACATAAAAAGTGGACTCTGGTACCTTTCCTTCCAGCTGTTTAAAACATCCTTTTTAAAAACAATGGAACGAAAAAACCACCATTACAACACCAATAATAGCAGTCTCCCAGGAATTACAATGTGCCTGAAAATGAAGAGAGCCTGAGTAACCCTTGTGCAAACTACATGGACATCTGCATCATCTCTGACACAGAAGAGCTCAGTGTCTCACTTCTCCTGCCCCAAGACCACTGATATAAGAAATGGACATTACTTTCCTGAAGCCTCCTCTCTTCCAAAAAGTAAATACGCTAAATGGATCCGTGGTCAAATCCATTTGCTACCTCTCAGGTCTTTAAACAGATTTTTACTGAAACAAGTAGTTTTGACTAGTTCATTTTCTGAATGATATATTAAGCAGCACCAAACAGTAGAAGTCACAGCTTTCAGTTCCTATCTGCTTTCAGAGCAATCATTTAACATAATTCATATTTCTATCTTTTAACCAGGCCTTAGTCTATGACAAGACTTCAGTGCTTAAGCTTGCAGTTATTAATTTATTTTTATCTTGTTTCACAGATTTTTATCTACTGCTTTATGGGAAGACATTAATTGTCTAAATCTATTTGTGTCTTTATTATAGAATATTATTAGAATAATTCAATGTTCTTAATATTATTAAAACAAGCATAACTTCTACCAAATACAGGTTTCACATCTATGTCCCTCTAGGTCTAATTATGGCCAAATAGTGCAACAACCATAGAATTCAGTTGGCTATAGTGCATTTCACAACATTGCTGCCAAGGTTACAACAGCCAGCCAGTACCTAGACTAGTTATCTTGTGGAGGGAACTCTAAGAGTGTAAGACACACATTCTTCCCTCTAAAGCCAAAAGACAAATGACCCTCTCCCTCCAACTCCTGTCCCTCAACTTAGGCTAACACTAGTTTAGATAAATTCTGCTGCAGTCAAACAATTTTATAGCCAGACCATCCAGTTTAAACAGAAACCTCACTAAGGCATTTCTGGCTCTTTTGTTTTCCACAGTCCATTGCTTTAAACACCAAATAAAACACAGGAAATGCACACAAGTGAGGAGATCAATGCTTTGTTTTTCTTCTTTCCTACCTTCCTTTCTGTGTTCATTCTTACTGTTTGCCTCCTGCTCTTGATTAAAAACCTGCATTTCTTCTCCTTGACTCTGCTCTTATTTCCCAGAATCCTCCATATTTGCTAAATCCTGATAGCATCTTTAGTTTGAACACTGTGAGCAACCAGTTTGTTACGCCTTTGAACACGCACTCAGATGCACGTGACAAGCATGTTGAGAAATGCATATCGGTTGTAAACAGATTTCTCAACCACAATTAGCACAAGGCTCTGAGGGCCAGGGCTGACTGTTCATAAGCCAAGACCAGCAGCTTTGCCCTCGTTCAATAACCAGCTGTAGGAGAGAGTTCTAGGGAAGGAGACAGCAAAAGTGCAGGTGTTCACAGCATTTGCAGCAGAGCTGGAAGGGTGGCAAACCAGTGGCAAGAAACCATTGATCTGTTGCAGAATGAAGCTGTAATCACTGCTGGAACAGGGTGGGGGACAGTCAAGGGGTATCATCATGTTCACATCTGTGAAGGAATAAGGGCACACTACTTCTGTCAACTTCAGATCATTTGTACTCCTAACACTGTCAGAAATCTCTAAATATTACTTTTCAGTCTGCCTTCAGATTTTGCATGGTCCACAAACAATACTCCACAAAACAGATGCAGTAAGTTTAGGGCAAATGGTGCTCATTATTTTTCACTTTATCATTATAGGCATAATGAGATAGTGCCTTGATAATCCCACACAGTCTGGAGTCACTGAGCAACCAGTTTCTATTATGCCTTTAAACACCCACTAGTAATGAGGTGACTACAGGTCAGTAATCAGGGTTCACAGTTGCAAGATGCATCAAGCTAAGGGGATGATTACACCTCTACAGCAGCTACTGCATCTATCTACAGAAGGAAACAGAGAAAAATATAATGGAGTAATGGCTGGAGCTCCCCAAGATGAAGAATCTAATTTATGCTTGAATGTGTGCCTTCAGCACAGACCCAGAGTTCCACAGCTCCTATACTGCCTTTGCTCATTTCCTCCCACTACAAGAAGGCGATCCCTCCTGCTCGCAGAGCCCAAGTAGGTGAGGTGCTTCAGAAAGAGGGTAGATGACGGGTTGCAGGCTTAGCACAGAAACAGGGCACCTCAGACTCTGACTTGTGCATTTCTTAAAATGTTTGTCCACACCCAAGTCCTCTCTGACAGTGTTCCAATGAGACAGAGGTAAGGCACAGAGAGCAGCTTGACCTTATCAAGGATGAGCAAGATGCTCAGGCTGCAAAGCTAGCTAGTGCCACTGGCTGCAATGCTTAACAGCTTTCTAGGTGCGTTTTTTCCTCCCCAACAGTTGCCCTATTTACCTTAGTGGTCATCCATGTGTATGTTGTCACATTGGGGTTTGCAGCACAAGCTAGACCTTCAAGTCATTGATGTTCTTGAGATGAAGCTTGCTTTAGTAGGATCCTGTGAAGTGCATGGACATTTGTTTCCGTTTTGACTGTTTTGTGCCTATTTTTCGGATCAAGATCCAGTTGTGTGAAATCACATTTGAAGACATCATGGAATTGGTTCAGGGCCAGGAAATTACTTTTGGAAGAGGCTATTGCTCAAACCACTTCAACTGATCAGATGTTGATTTTGGCCAAAGTTGAGATTGAAAGTCCCAAAAATAAGAAGTCTGAAGGGGCACTTGAGGGATCCTCTAACCTGCTGGCACAAACTGTCTGTGATTGCCTCAAAACATCAGCTTACAGATTGACATTGTTATCTTTGAAGGTACGGGAGGATTTAGGATTTACAAATAGGCATTTTTCCCATCTATGACATTTTCCTAATGTATGTCTATCCCTGTCTGTGACTGCCTTTTTCACAGATATCATAGAGAGTTTGCTGTTGACTGGGAGGGTTGATCTGTGTAAGCAGATCACTCGGGGTCAAAAGAAAGTTCTCTATATCCGACTTCTCTTTCAAATTAAAAGGCAATACTTTGAAACTATAGTTAGCTCTATGGCTGGAGCTCAGAGCTTGAGGCTATGAAGAGAAGCAGCTTTGCTTTGGAACATCTGAAACGAAGCCAGACAGAGCAGGTACACTCTGCCCTTTAGTTCATCAGAAAGGCAAAGGTCAGACAGTGCATGTATGTCCTGCAGGTAATCATCAGCCAAATATGCACTGAATTCAAAGGGGCTACTGACATTTGATGATGTGACCTTCCAGATTCTTTACTTCCTTTAATTATCATCATTTCTTTTCACCACTAGCCCTAACTCTATTTAAGGAATTAATTATAAAGCTCCTATGATCTCACAAGAGTTTTCTCATGCCTATTTAACCAGCTTAACCTCCACTCCTCTGGCAGTTCATCACTTTCTCACACTCCCAGACTGAACATTTCAAGAGGTGAGAGACAATAAAATGGCACGACCATCATGAACAAGATAGAAACATTCCCTCTCCCACCACATAGAAATAACACACAGGTTAGAATGAACTTCAAGAAGCAGCTTGAGAAAAAAAAACAACCTGAAATGACCAATCATTAATTCAAAATAAGGACAGCTTTCAATATTAGCACAACTTCTAATATGATACTTTTCCATGTATTTTACCATTTGTCAAGTATTCCAGATCTCGTTCAAACATATACCTAACACCGTTAATTTGTTACAGCATTTTTTAATTCTTTTTAGAAGTGCAGCATACGTAAGTCTTCTAATTTTTTTGTACCATACGTATCTCATTCTAAACTTAGAGGTTTCCAGAGTTGTCATTAAAAAGCACGTAGACAAAATATTTTATGGCATCTATAATAAATGCAAAGAAATCAATACAAACAAAACTTGGCTTAGCAAACTGTACATACATAAATATGTTCTTTGTTTTTCAACTTGACATTCAACATTTTTCCTCATAAAACCTTTTACAATCTTATTTATTACATCCATTTTTTAAACCTTAAAAAAGTGCTTCTCAGATTTACACCTTGTGCATCCAAAGCAAAAGTTAGAACACCATGCCCAAAACAGAAACCACAGGGAATAATACACTGCCATACAAGATCCTTTAAAATTGTATGTTACAAATGCTCTAAAATTTCATTAGCATTGGTTATTTTGTATACTGTAGATAGTGAGAGGGGATTTAACAAAGACTGGCTAATGATTCATTTGGAGCAGCACACAGGAAAGGATCTACAGTATCAAGTCCTTGGCTATGCATAGTACAGGGCAATGACCTGGATATAAAGTGGCTAAAAGATCCAGAATGCTGGACAGAAGGACCTTTCCCTCCCACACGTCACATCCTCCTTAGTACCCAGGATGCTATTCAGGTAACACGTTTGCAGTCGGATACTGATGTACTGATGGGTTACTAGCTGAGTGCCAGCAGAGAATGATATGGACACCCGCGGCTACAACAGGTAGGTAAAGCTGCCACGCTGAATCCTCTCACCCTTTCAAACCACCCTGTCTTCCAGCTAGCACTCAAGCAAGGTCACCTGCTGTCTCACAGGTCTCCCTCATAATGGAGGTGGACCATTCATGTATTTTAGCATGGGGTGGAAAGAATGGGCAAAATTGTTGGCCATAGCACAGCTGTAGTCCTCCTCGGTCATTGGCACCAGGCAAGCCAGCCCGATCAGGAGCAGCAAGAGGAGCTGAAGTGGCAGAGCAGCTCTGAGGACTCTGAGGAAGAAGGACGGGCGCTGCCACACCGGCCCAGCCTTAGAAGGGGAGGAACCTGAGCCACCTCTTGTGGACCTGAGAAAAGAGGATGGACAGGTGAATACACTAAAACATTACTGAAGCACAGGTTGCCCTTGGGCACTCAGCCTTCCCTGAAGGCTTGTTTACAATTTGTACAGACTTTGATCGACAACTGCAGAGGTATTTTTCACTGAACTTGCAATTTCCCCAACATTCTTAAGAGACTGAGTATTTCTAGACTGGGTAGGAAAACAACCAACGATCACAATAGAATGGGCTTTGTGACTCCACAGCACTTCTGTCAGTTATGGGGAAGACTCTCCATTTAAAGCACTGGGGTCTAGAGGAGAGGAAAATACAAGGTGGGCTATACCTGTCACATGTGTTCAATGCACTCTGCCTAAAAAGGGAGCTTTCCATTTAAAATGGGAGTTGCATTTGGTCTGGGGAAGTTCCTACATTCATTTCTGTATATAGTATCCGCAAGGGTATAATGCATTAAGAGTCAGTTACATCAATCTTTAATTAATTAATACACCAATATGCAAGCAAATGGGACTCTTTTTCTTCAAAGTGCATTGTATTTTGAAACTTGCACTGAATCAGCAGTTAAAATATGTTTGCTCAACCGACCTGTCATCATCACGTTCCCTGTGATTTTCTCCCTTATGTCTATGGATCTGACTTGAAATGGCACATATGTATCACGTATCTATGGGAGAGGCAAGACCTATCACAAACACTTCCAAAGGGACACTTCAAATTAAGCACAAAAGTCCAACCCATTTTTTAATGAAGAATAAAGACACAGATTTCACATGTTCCTTTTTGACTCAAACTGTCAGAGCTTTAATATATGGATGACAGGTTTTGAGATAAGTGGATGACTGAAAGTGGATGGTCTCAGTGTCCATTAAATGGCATGGAAAAGTATTGTATTTCAGCACTAGCCAAAATGGAAGAACTTTGAGCCTTTGAATAATTTGCTTAAAGAACTCTTCCATTAAGACACTAGATTGTGAATTTTGTCTCAGACATGTTGCTATAAAACATCCGCATGGCTGCTATGATTATGAAGCCCCAGAAAATCTATGGTTTGCTAGGGCTTAAGAGATAAAAATACTCATAAGAATGGAATTAGTCTCAGCTTGAAGGTGTGGGAGATCAGACCTGTTGGCTGAGGTCAAATGCTCCCCAGTAAAGCAAATAGGTGATGGTTCCTTGGTACCTCCTTGCCTTCCCCTTGCCCTTTTGATCCTGCCTCCTAGGTAAATCTGAATCTGTGTGAGAAAGCACGAAAAACCAAAATATAATCTTCAAAACTATACCAGGTTTGCCAAGGGTCCCCTTCACACATGTTCAGAAAAGAATTCTTTCCATGCTTGAGATTATTTTTAGTGTCTTTTTCATATATGAGTATCATCCCACTATGAAGACTTCAAGAAAGCCAGACAGATTTGGAAACATTTAGATGACCAGCAGTTATATGAACACTCAGGTATGCTAAATGATTGACTTGACCTAAATATCCCAGGAAGGAGCAATGATCAAAACATGGCATGTTGCTTGAATCCATGTTATTGTAGCCCGGATGGAAAGCTGCTTATCACATAATGTAAGATCACGTATTATAAAGAACATATTGAAAAGATATGGCACATTTAACAGCATCAGAGCATTCCAGACTAAAGTTCAATTAGATCAGGTCTTCTACTGTCCAAAAATGCCAAGAAAGAAAGTTAATGGACTGTGGTAGGAACAAAGGGAACAAGTAGTGCTTAATTACCTTCCAAGCATTTGATTGCACAGTCTACAATACAAGGCTCTCATTGTACAAATGTTGTTAATCCCAATCAAAAAAGGCCACATTTCAGCAGTTGGTAACTGCTGTTTGATAATGAGCAAAGTCTGAATTTTCTTCATTCACTCAGAGTTACTCTGGTGTCAGAAGGGAAATTTCCAAAAAGTGGAATCAAAAAGAAGCAGGCAAAGTTAGCATATAATTTTTCTTCTTTTCCTATGGCTTTAGTAGCAAAATCCATCACTTTTTGAGTTTTACAAAAAAAAATTGAAAAAAGGAAAAAAATAGTCGTATGTGTAAGATGCATGGCTGATCTTGACAAGGAACATAAACTTTCTTTCAAAAATTAGAACAGTTCATGGCAATGTTTTTCAAAACACTTTTTCTGCAGTGAAGTACAGTGCTGAAGAATACTTTTTTACACTGCATGGAAACAATTAAACAAGCAAATACTGAAACATTATGAAAACATCTTCAGAGGAGGAGTTCTAAAAAGTTCAAGTGCTGTATTGCCTGTGTTTATTGCAGGTACGTCTCTACATAATTGGCTGAAAAGTGGAATGGCTCAGCTAAGAGTGTTTAATGGATTTGGTAAGGAGAAATAGTTAAGAATACACATTGTTAAAAAAGGCTCACTATTCATAAGGGCCAGGACTGACATTCACTCCAGAAGGGGAAGGGAAGGCTGAAGTACTCTATACTACTTTGGAGAAAAAGTGTAATTTCTTTTTCTTGAGCTTGCATCTTTAGCTGCGTCTCTTTTGACTGCTCCACTACTTGTCACACTGCCCCCTGTTCGATGAGGAAAGGAAGTAAGGCCATCTGCTACTCGGTCCATACACAGTTCCTAATAACTAGATAAAAGGGGGAGGCACAGCTGCAGGTCTAGCCAAAAGTAAGCTTCTTCATGTCAAGAAATATCATAAATTAACCTAAGAAGTGCAAGCAATAGTTACCCTTACTTTGGGAGTTCGTAATGTCAGTGAAATTGGAACTCTTTCCTAAGTATTTCAAGAGAGGAGAAGCTAATTTACCAGGCTATAGATTGGATGGGCAAAGTGAACTTTAATTTCAGCTCAGATGAGTGCCTTCTTTTAAAGATGACTATTTTTTTCAAGGAAAATATGGCTGAAGCAATCTACCTGTATTGCAGTAAACATCTGAAAGATTGCAACAGAATAATTTATCATTCAAGTGAAGCTGACAGGAATAAATAAAGTGAGTTTAATGGAGAAATGACTAATGGAATGCAGACAACAGGCTTACATTGAAAGAGGCACTGCTGGGCTAGTAGGATGTTATTACTGAAGTTAATCAAGGGTGAGTCTTAATATCTTTATGAAAAGACTACAGTACAAAATATAAGAGCAGCAAATTTCATCTGTATGATGACAGAACTTGGGAGTCTTTGCAAATACAGAATAGGAATGGCTTGTTGCACAGGAAAAAGTGGGTGAATCCAATAGGTTTAAGGAGCTCAGGGAGTTTAAGATTATAGTACTTAAGGTAGCAATAAAAACTTCTGCTATAAATTTGGAAGTTTCCACTCTGAAGATAATGACGAGAATATGGAGCTGTTTGACACAGGACAGCCATAAACCAATAATGTGGCTTGTGAATAGCTGGGAAAAAGGACAAAAGAAATTTTAAAGTATACTTCAAGATTTCCTGAAGAAAAAAAAACGGGTTGTTTTAATGATATTCTGTAAGGCACTAGTCAGACATCACATGGAGAAGTTTTTATCATTTTGGTTAACATACTTTTGAAGGATGAATTCAAACTTACACAAGCTTAAAGGAGTCAAAAAATGGAGTATTTCTCCTATGAAAGAAACAAAGAGCCAAGCTTATCAATGTAAAATCTGAGAGATACTAAAGCTACTCTCTATAATATAGCACAGAACAGACAGAAAGAAGGGCTAACAGTTACTAAAGGAAGGGAGAATGTTGGCACAAAACCAAATGACTACATCTGACCATGGATGTATTCAAGGTGGAAATTATTGTACTTCCAGATAATCAGAGAAATTAAATTTGATAACAAACTTCTTGTAGACTTTTTGTTCCCACTGATTCTAATTTTTTAAGATGGAGGTTGTTAGAGTTGTGAAGGAGAAAGTATGATGCTTTGCTCACAAGAGCAGGAAACAACTCCTCTTGATGGCCCAAGAGACTCTCTAGGAGTGACCTTGTTTGGCTGTGTTCTGACTTTGATTCCCTCCCTAGCTCTTAGCATCACATCATCCCAACCTCAGATTTGGCTTACCCTGTAAAGAAGATGAATATGTCCATTTCAAAGGCAGTTAAATATGAAGTTTAAGTAACAAGCTCTAAGTGAGAGTGTGGGAGATAACTAGGAGAACTATGGCAAGTCAAGTCCAAACCTTGTGTCTGAGCTACTGTATGGCAATGACTTCCATTGTTGCACCTAAAGGCATGGAGAGTGGTGTGGCCTGGCCTGCTCCAGGAACAGCAAGTGACCTTTAAAGACCCACTAGTCATTTGGGGAGGCTTGGGGAGAGCAGGAAATGGATGTTGGCATTGTGTCACTAAGACTTGAATAGAGCCGCTCAAGAGAGACCATGTAAACACCTCTAAGCAAACTGAACCACTGTTTTATTCTTTTTTAACATTTTAATAACTTCAAAAAATCCACAGACACAGATCCAGGTGTGCATTTATAACAGCTCTATTAAACTGATGAAGAAAGAGAAGGTGCTTCTTGTATTTGTTTTTCCCACTTAGCACACTATTACTAATACCTCTTGAATAAGCCTTTAGGTTTTTTTTGTTTTTTTTGCCATGAAAATGGGGAAGGCAAAGAGATGTCACAGGTTTTATACACAAACATGGCCCTTCTAATTTTTACATGAACATTCACAACCTATGTGATAAACCTTTTAAAACTGACTTCAGTTCTCCTGTATACTAAACCCTAACAGGGTTTGCTGATCCAGTGCAAGATCAAACACAAAGTACTCTGATCAGAGGCATGTCAAAATATTAAAGAACACAGTGACAGCTTGTACTGTTTTATCAGTTAAAACCACATGATACATCAACCACAACCTGTCTGGCTTGCGCATTTGATTAAGTTTCCTATTCACCAGTGACTCATTCGTATTCCACGCTTGTCTGAATGACAAATTGAACATTGTGTTGTACTGCTACAAGATGTGTTAATAAACAGTGCTGGAAAGACTTGATCTGAAAGGTGCCGCACCAATGCCACTGCTAGAACAGAGGTTGATCTCAAAGCTGCAAAGCACTGCTAGCTGCTCTTCAAGCCAGCTGCTCACACCTACAACCAGAAACCTTCTCAAAAGGTTAGTGGAAGTGGTCTGACTATACAGGAGAGCAGAAGAGCGCACATAATATATTTCTTGAGTGCAACATTGCCAGTGCAAGCATGCTGATCTGCTGAAGTCATCCTCCATTCCTCCTAGCTGTGAATGGCTGCAAAGTCCCACTCTTCCCCTTTCCCACTCCCTATAAGAAACAAAATGCCAAGCTTCACAGCAGACTGGAGGTAGAAGAATAAATTCTCTTTCTCTATCAGCCAGAAAGTCTGAGTGTTCATGTCACCTTTTTTTTTTATATGTGATTTCATTACATTTCAAAGAAACAAAATAAATCCCTAAAAACAAGGCAGCTTCGTAATGTCAGTGTAAGGAGTGAAAGATAATCTACCTGTTCTATCTGCTATGCTGTGTGGTCTTGCAGCTATGCCACTTTACTCACAGAGACTAACTACACACATAGAGCAAACTTTCGAGAAGAGTTTATGTAAATATCTACATGGTAATTAGTTCTATTCTATATTTCATTTAAATTTGAGAATAATCTTGTTGAATAAAGCCTTAATTTCATCATTAAAAAAAATAAACTTTTAAGGTATTTTTTGTCTGCTTGGTTATTGCTCAATCACTGTATTAAATCTAGTGTTGCATTCTTTCCAACATCAAATCTTTCACTTTAATGGGAGTTACTTTAAAAATCAATTATCTCATTTTTGATATACAGAGAATAACTGAGATTTAGGACTTGACAATATGAACAAGTATATTTTTGTCATACTTTCTGATTATTGTAGTTGCAACACATAAGATGCTGAAATAGCAAAAGACTTCTGTCTTTATGCATATTAGCCTGCTCACATTTTTTTTTTTTTAACTTCATAACTCTAGTGGCTAGTGAAAGAGTGAAGGTACACACGTCACGCTGACAACAACAAAGAATGCAGAAGCACTGTTAGCTGCAGAGATGACAGGTTGCTGGAGACAAGGTGGAAAGCAAAAAGCTGTAGCTGCAAGCCTGCTCTCTACCGGTCAGACAGAGATGGGGCAGTGCTGCTCCCAAAGCAATACATGGATGCAAGCACTCGGCAAGGATCATGGCAATGTTAGCACATTATATTGCAGTCTTCCTAGGAGGGGAGAGAAAGTGACCCCAAGACTCTAAACCCTCAAATTCTGACTTTTAATTTCGAGTCTTAAATACTGAAAACCCACAAACTGAACAAAACATTTCAGGGGAAAAAAAAATAAAGAAAGAAAGAAAGAAAGAAAAGGATGTTAGTATGTCTCATCCAGATCTGTGGGTTTTGTGAATTCTAGAATTGGTATTGGCCTATTACCTGTCTTAATTTAATACCTAGAGGTAAAGAGGATGATAAAAAGTGTTTGCCATGAGACTACTGGCATTTCTGTTAAACCAGACCAAAAAGAAAACAATCATTAAATATCATGAGTGTAAATACACACTCACCCTGATCAAGCATATGAAAAATAAATGTTGATTACATGGCATTCCTGGGAAGCAACTGTGTAGAAGTTCAAGGATTAGCCAGTATTTCTATTTAACAAAGAATTTGGCGCAATTGAGNTGAAGTGACCAATACCCATGAACCAAGGAAACTGGCTTTTCTTTGCACCTAGCTGAGTATGGAAATGATCGGAACATACACAGCGAACTCAAAAAATAAAGTTCAGTCATTACATTTATGAACAGTAGCTCTGGATTAAAAAAAAATTGCTAGAAATTTAGCGCAAATATTTTGTAATATGAAACAGAAAAAAATTGAGTTGATTAAGGGCAAATATAGATATTTCAAAATTCAAATGCAGCAAAACTAATATTCTCAAGGAAAATAGGTCCAAGGGCCTCCTTTTATGGGTCTGGCCTGTTCTCCATCCTCATCCCCCCCACAATTTTGACGGCCAAATAACTGCAGGTGCATTCCTGCACTCACAACTATTTGATGAAATATTTAATGCAGTTAAATTATTAGAATTCTGATTGTATTTTGGGTATTAGTATTTGTTAATTTAGCATCAGGATATTTGGCACTGAAATTCTAAACAACATCACTTCAGTCTCCAAAATTGTGGGTGCAAAAACCAGAAGTTTGAAAACCAGACCCCACAGAATCATACATTATGAACAAAAATGGAAAAAAGTAGTCATGTACATAAACACTATCAAATTAGAGATTGACAAATTCTTATTAAAGTGTTAAGATAAAACCTATTATAATTCTACATACACTTTAGATAAAGATTTTACGGTAAAATGCTTCTCCATTTCCTGTAATGGGCAGGCATCTTCCAGTTACTTCTATGATACCAGAGCTTTTATTAGTATTTAAGTTTAAATTTAAAAGAGAAAAGCATTGACCTCTAAAATAAAATGTTAAGGTTTATATTCTTTCTCCTTTTGAAAAGCCAGTATTCCTTTACATTCTCATACTAGCAT
>VZTO01002360.1:40393-58830 GCA_013400615.1 Syrrhaptes paradoxus
ATTAAAATAAATAAAAAAAAAAAAAAAAAAAAAAAAAAAAAAAAAAAAAAAAAAAAAAAAAAAAAAAAAAAAAAAAAAAGACTGATTGGGTAGCATATCTTGCCAAGCTAAAAACGGAGACATCACCTTTATAGTCTCTGGAACATATCTGTGTTTTTACAATGCAATACCTTCTGTTCTACAGCTGATGCTTAAAATTAGTCAGGTGAATATTTCTATCAGGTGAATATAGATTTCTGTGCTGTAGCCAGACAATATTTGAAGGGAAAGCTAATATTAGAAGAAATGAATTCTGACTTACATGCTTTGTACGGCAATATAAGCAACCTTTTTTTTTTTTTTTCATCAGAAAACATTCAACAAAAATCCATTGCATCCACAGGGACTTTCCAAAAGGCTTAGCGTTATGTCTCATGCTTATGAAGGGATTCTTAAAATGCACTTGTATGCCTTATCTCTTTATAGGGCATATACAAGGAATGTTTACTATTCCTTACTATTGTTATTAAAAGATGTTAAGCAGAAGATGGTAACAGTAAAATATAAACATAATGTAAATATATGTCAGTAAATAATACCAAGTGTTTATTCAGAAAAACTTTGCACGTTTGCAACTTTTCATGATTGCTTTCCATCGAAGAACTAAAAGTTACTTACCAGCTGTTTGTGTTTCAGTGCTGTTCAGGTTAATAAGTCCAGATAACTTTTCTTCTTCCTCCTTCAGTTTATATCCAAGCCTTTTTACTGAGTCTATGCTTCCACTGCACTCGCTTAGTAGCTTCATCTGAGTTAACAAACAAAAAATCCCATCTCAATATACACCCTACTGGACTAATTGCATGGAAAATGCAAATTACAATGCAACTTCCACAATTTACCAAAAGTAGGTCTAAGTGTGAAGATAAAAATCTATTATTTTAACAGTACCCTGATACTATCAATGAAATGTATGTGGAGACAAAAAAGCCTTAAAGCATAAGTTCAGACTAAACAGAAATAACTCAGTGCCTCTGTGCCAAATCGTGTTGGATGACTTCAGGTGCCATGTGTTCTAAATGTTAAGACACTATGGCAAAGACACTAGAAGGTGTGATAAAGAAAATAGATGTGTGGAAATATTACTATGCATCCAAGCAGATAATCTTTCAATTCTGTCCTTAAAAAAATTATTTGAATGATTTAGTGAGAGATTCTTCTTCCAGAAAACCTGAGAAAGCTTTTTAATCATGGATTCTATATATGCAACCGTGCTTACATGATGTGTGCTTATAATTCATCAGCAAGATGAATACTGTGCATGAGCTATAAAACCTGCTTTTAAAAGCAGAGGAATTTTAAAAACACATCTGAGAAAGTACTTTTGGACATCTGCAAAAATGTAATAGGAAAATAAATTCCTTAGAGTCATGTTCCTACAATCTTATACTATTGTAAACACACCAATAACATAAACAACAATAGCAAGTGGTTAAGGGTAGCAACCATACGAGTGAGCAAGTCTGAGAAGCAGTAACATCTAATGGCTTTGCTGAAACAGCTATATTCCTTTCAATAGCAAATCTAAGGTTGGAGTGCTTATTCTACTTGTGCTCCAAAATACACGCACATATCCTTTGTAACTGGAATCCAGCTCTGGCCCTGTAGGTGTTTTGCTGCGGATGATGTTTTCTGTTTGCTGTATTTGTAAACGAGTGGTGTCTAAGGCCTTGTCCAGCTGCCGGATATGTTCTTCCAGGGCACCAGGCTCTCCTGTATCAAAAACAAAAAAAAAGTGACTGTTGCCCAAGTTTTCCCAAAGTTTTTTTATCTTTTGCCCAGGCAGAATAAATATGAGGAATACTATCTAGATTAGACAGAAAAGGAGAAACACGATTGCAGCAGTACGAGTGGTACAGTGTCAAAGTGAACTGATAACCAGTTACATTCAAGGCTGTTAGTGACTTTCAGAGGACAGATGACTATACCAATGAACATGCTTGCCATAAGCATACTATCAAAGAATCCACAGTTTAAAGCAGGCTTGCAAACTATTCTGGTGTCACTTTTTCCCTCAGAGAGTTCCTCACCTCTCTGAAGGGGAAAGTTCTCGGCGAAGTGTGTGAGAACCTCACTGATTTTGGACAAGCCTCGCTCCCCTTCACAAACACTCTGAAATAAAACCTTGTATTGCCAGCTCCTGATCCAAACCCATGTTAATGTTTGACTACTCCTCATTTCTCTTTGTATTACTTCTCTCCACGAAAAATAGCGGAATTTCGATCTGCATTAAAGGATCCTACTTGTACAAAATTTTGCAGATTAAAAGCGGTATACAAATGCTAAGTGATACTGTTGTAATTATATTCTCCAGGTTCACAAACGACTGGACGACTTGAAGGCCCACAGCAAGTAGTCCATGACACATTCAGGCAACCACACTAATCAGCAAAATTTATAGTATTTTTCCAATTAGGCATTTGACAAAAATTATGCTTAGCCTATCTGGAAGACAGTATTATTCATCCAAGCCGTTTGGAACTCATATAAATGTTTCTGAAGAAGAACTAACTTGTATTTTCCTTATAGAGATCAGCTGAATTCTGTGATATGAATTGGCCACAGCCAATTCTGATCTGAAGCAGGCTGCAGACTAGAGGACCACATGAGAACCCTCTTATCCATATTGTATCATGGTGCTGATCTCCATCTGTTTATAAAGACAGTTTGAATTTATTCATAAAGACACAATAAAAACATGCATAGAGAAGGGGAGCTTTTTGTCCTAATTACAGAAAATGGTGCCTCTTAGATGGTTTATCTTTTTTTCATACAAAACACCACCTCAATCCAAATGGACAGAAAAAAGTGCTTAATATTGCTTTTCCCTCACTACTTTCAAAATTTCCACAGGTCAGAAAACTGCAGAGATTTTTCTGTATGCCCTGCTTTTATTTATCCTCTCAATCAATCATAATATTATTTCCCATTACCTTCCCATAATTTGGGGAAAAAATAAAAATGGGCAGTGAACCTGAGGCCTGTGCTACAGATGCCGAGATATTAAATGTTTGCTATTTCCAATTTGTAATGAAGCAATTATTTCAAAAGAGGAAAACTTAGAAATCAAGAGGGGAAGTATTTGTAAGTGCATGTAATCCCTCTGAGAGGGTCACCTAACAAATGAAACAGCAGGTTTATTCTTGTGTAAAAATGTAATATGAAAGAAAATACATCTTCCAATATAAAAAACTAAGATAAAGACATTGGACTGCAGTACCTCACCTTGGCATTGTTATCACATGAAAAACAACTAACCTAAAAGTTTATATCCAAGTAATAAAAGTGTTAAAAAGAGTAAGTGCAAACCAAACAATTAAGTTTTGCTCTACATCTTTTCCTTCTGCCTTAATCTTTGTAGAAACTGCTTTTCTCTCGGAGACATAATGAAGGATGAATTCCTGTCAAGGGACTCCAGAGAATAAAGACCAATCAGAGTAACCTAGCGGTCAGTTTAGTCTAGTTAGTGGAGGTGGGAGGGCCAATACTTCAAACATCATTGCTTCATCTGTGCACCTAATACTAGCTTTAAGCACAGTAGTAAAGCAGGATGCTTCTACGTTAACATGCCAATGCTGCCATGTAAGAAATATTTATCTTGTAAGTTGTGAAAAGTATAGCAGATGCTAAGAGAAAGATGTTATGCTTGCGTACTGTGGTATTTGCATCTAGCTTTTTTGATGCCTACCAGAGATATTTTTGAGTGCATTTTCTGTGAGTGTTACATAGGCCTCAAGAGTTTCAGGGATCTCTACATCTGAAAAAATAAAAGGAAAGTCTAAATTGACAGCTCAGCAATGGCTGTTTCCTTACAGGAGTCCTTTTCACGGGATGGAATATATAAACCGTTCCAACAGCAAACATCCTTCTTGGAGAAGGAAACGATGAATACTGAAACACAGGGAGACTGCTACAAAGCCTCAATATCCAGGCAAACCTGACTCTTTTCAAATGACCTGGAAAGCGAAAGACAGCCACAGGATCAGAGTATCATATGCCATTATGTCTTCCCCCACAACTGGCTGCATTTGGGCACTTTCACTCGCTAGGATTTATTACACAAAGCACACACACTTAGAAAGGATTTCCAGTTTCACCGGAGAGCAAGACCTATGATCTCAGCTCAGGCTAAACACTCAGTTGCTGGAGTCTTGCCTGGGTAAGGACTGAGTTAAGATTTACTTAAGCACTTGATGATTTTGTCTGCAGATCTCTCCCACAGCACTTCTCCACTGGTTTGTTCTCTGCTTCTTGCCATATCCAGCATGATTTCTTCTAGTCAGAATAACTTATGACGCATTGCTGTTACAGATGACATATCCCATCTGGCAGGCCACAAGCACAGAGGCACGGCCAATTCCCTGTCTTATCATATATGCCTTTGTGATTTTCCAAGGCTGCAGTCATCCAGGAATCTCCATTGCTGTGTCTAAGGCCAGAAGGCCACTGGGGTCATTTAGGGAAAGCTATTTAAAATCTTCAGAGGCTATTTAAAATAATTTTCCATGAGCATCTTGGCCGAGTGATCAGCCATGTAACATTTCCTTCTTTTTACTAGCAGAGAACAGGACACACAATTTGCCACCATACCTGCTATACCAGTTGCTCCTCTGAGGTAAAAGTCCTTCTCTTGTCCTCCGTCTTCTTCCTCAGAGTGTAGTGCCCGTGAAATGGCTGTCTCTAGGTCTCTGCTAAGGTCGTAGTCATGATCCCACTCCAGGGGAATGGAGTCCACGCTCGCAGGAGTATCTCGCCCTGATCGCTCACTTCTCACCGGCTGGGAAAGAGGCAGCGAGAGGTTGGAAGAGGGGTGCGGGGAGAGAACGCTGTCCGCAGATTTGTCATGCCAGTGTATGTCAGAGACATCTGCTGATTCATCCAGATCCACCTCTCTGTCAGAGAGGTCATGTTCATCATCTGTCAGCTAGAAGCATAATGCAAACAGATCCGATCAATGAAACATGCAGAGGCACTGCATGGTCAGCCTGGGTCAGTGAAACAAAGCAGCATTAGGCAACAGTCACACTGATGGGGTTTCCATTTTGCATTTTTTTGCACTTCTCCTTCATTATTTTAAGGTGCACTAAAAAACCAAAGCAACAAAAAAAAGTTCATAATGCCACCTCATTTTAATTACTTAAGGCACGACAGTGTCTCACATCAACTAAATGTCTCCAGACTTTTTACTGATGCCACTGCAATGCAGACATCATGTTAAAGAAAACTCTGGAATCAAGAAAAAGGAAGCTAAGTGACCTTTATGGCGACCACGCTCATTATACTCTTTCATGATTTGAAAACCCTGAGTTTTGTTCCCTTCCTTCAGTAGGACTTGAGTTACCAAAAATCGTTTTGCTCTCACTTATTTAGCTCTGTGTTCAGTTCTGGAGACAAATTTCTGTCTCTTATGATGGCTAGAATAAATGTTCTTATTATCAGTACCACACTGCTACCCCCATTAATAAAGTTCTATAAATCTCCAGTTTGCATGGATTTTCATTCTGATTTACAAAAATCCCAGGTTTGTACAGTTTGCTCTCTGAACAGGACATAAATAACATATAACGAAGGGAGGAAGATGGTCAGGGTTGTAACAAAATTAAACCACAGGATTTTTGGAAAGTTACAGAAGTTTCATGTTAGTTCATTTCAACATCTTTCTCTCTCCTCATTCTCACACTTGTAAAATGGCAACAAACCAAACAAACGTGTATATATCTATGTCAGTATACACACAGGAAGACGGATGAGTTTCTTGTGATAGCGTTCCACACGTCCAAAGACCTCTTGACAGTAACGACGCAGCTCATCTAGTTCTTCTTCAATGACAGCTGCATCCATGGGCTCACTTTTCTCAATGAGTTGCTCACCCTGCACAATTATCTGCTCAATTTTGTTGTTGTTCAGTGAAATTTCTTGCTGGAAAGCCTGCATACAAGAAAAGCCCACGTTTTATCAATGAAATCAACATTACAACAACCTAAGTTATTAAAAATGCAAGTCTTAAGAGTTTTTTTTCAGCAAGAATGGTGTGGCTACCAAACAGGGATCGTTCACAATATTCTGGCATGAGCAACAATGAGCAATTAAATTTAGCATTCCACAGTCTTTCTAGCCAAAAAACAGTGATACTTCATGGTTTACCATTCATTCCTCACTTGTTGTATTTGGAAAGAAAGCTCTTCTCTAAACAAGCCATGCCTATGACCAAATGTCTAGAATGAACACAGATGCTAAAGCTAACACACTGGAATTTTGGACAACATAGCATTTGATATTTTTCTCCCCAGATAACGATTTTTCTGATGCAGAAATGATTGACAAATGTAGTAATTTTTAGGTGTCAACAATAATGCAGACTTGACATTAATAGTTTTTATCAATATTTCCTCTTTTGATTAGGGTATGGACACTATCACACTTGGTTTTTTAAAAAGTTTTCACAGTGCAAAGACATTCCACTCTGGCAGAAAAGTACGTATTTGCATCTCACATAGCCCACAACTTCTAAGTTTGAAGTCTCAGCCTGCAAGTACCAGGCTGCATTTTTGCATAACGTTTCTTAAATTCTTTTCCCACCAAGAATGTTTTTATCCCTTCTCTCATCTCCCCCTCTATTACCGTTCAATCATTCTTTACCTTAAGTTGCTTTATCTTTGCTTGGACATCACACTCTGAGAAATGCTCAATGTTGGTCAGCTGCAGGTCCATCTCTGTTAGCCATACCAGGATGCTATCACGTGCTGTCTCAAACTCCTCACGCTGGCCAATAAAATGCTGAGGGGTGGAAAATGGAGTGACATGAAATGACTAAACCACCCCAAAAAAACCCCACCAATAGTGGTTCTCTCAAAAAACTGCTTTCACGCCCTTCAAACCCAATCTAGACTCATTACATCTTCTTTTATTTCCTGTGTGCTTTCTAAGGTTTCTTTTTCAGTAACATCATCTATAGCTGCAATCAGCTGGCCTATGAAAGTTATCTTCCATGAGGGAGGAGGAATTTGGAGGCTTCATGCTTTGGTTACCTCAGAGAAAGTAAATGGATTAGCTCCCTTCCTCTTCCAAAGGTAGAAATCCCCTCAAAAACACTGTGCAAATGTATTAAACTGGAAGCTTCTGGAGTCCCCCTGATTTATAAGCATAGTACCAAAGGGCTTAAAAATGGAAAAATACTTTTAGTCTGCGCAGGATGGAGGTAACTCGCTTTTGTAAGTTGTCCCATCTCTGGTTCCCCTCATGGACCATCTGCTTGAGGCTGCAGTCAGCGTCAGTGCGGTTCTCACGGGCCAGGCGGCGATATTGTTTATTGATCAGTTCCAGCTGAGTCAGACTTTCATGTACCTGCCTCTGGAAGGCCTAAAGCAATATGAACCAAAGACACAGTCAGATTTTTAATTACTGAAATCAGGGTACATATAAGATTCTCCCTTTACTTTGACCCTACTTCTACACTCTGACCTGTGTTAGCTGATAAATTTCCCCATGCATGCAGACCTCTCCTGAGAGCTTTCCTATTAAGAGGCTGCCTTCTGACTAAAATGAGAAGAAAAAAAAAAATGTTCATAAAACTAGCACAGTTCACAGAATGAGAAACTGCAACATGACCACCTGTTACAATGGCAAAATCAGCACAAGAAAAATAGATCCCCTTTCTACTCAATTATATCCCTTTGTATGTGAGAACAGAAACACAAACAATAAATATGAAACTTTTTTAAAAAAAAATGAACAGAAATCCAAGATTCTGTGGCTTCACTGAACTTCCTTACACATACTGGATTTACTGAAGTGCAAACATTGAAGATATTTCAAACCTTAAAAATTTTGAGCTTTAACAAAAACAGTGAAAAATGGTACTGAAGGAATAATATCTTTATCTTCAGTATACTGGTATACAAGTAAGTTTTGTCTTAAAATTTTCATCATAATGCAAGTTGTAAAAAAAGCACCTTGTAAGGAGTTGACTGAATAAATCCCTTAAAAAACCCCCAAACCTTAAAAACATAGACTACACCAGTTCTCTTTTGAATACAAGTAGATTTTAGCTCCCATGTAGTTCTATAAACTTGCTCTCTGATATTTCTTACAATGCAAATAAACAGTCAGTCTCTCCCAAAACTAGACACCACCCTTACTAAGGTCTGGAGAAGTGTGGTAGGTAACATACTTCTGTACAGGAATTTTCATTAAAATCAACTATCTCAGCTAACATGTGAGATTTCTGCATAAACAATACACACTCTTCATATTGTACCAGTCAAAGCTAAAAATGAAATAAGCATGTTTCTGCTGTAATAACACAGAGAAAAGTAAAGAAGCTGGTTTGAAAAAAAGCCTGCAGAGTCCTCTCAATATAATAATTATTCCCTTCATTAAAAGGCCATCAAATTGGTTAGGGGACAATCAACAAGGGGCAAATTGGCTTGCAACTGAAGTGAAACACTCAGTAGAACTGAATTCACTTAAAGTTGCACAAGGAGGCAATTCTCATATCAGGGGCACAAATCCGACTATATTTACTAGGATCATGAAATCTAAAAGTGCCCAGTTGTTGTTTCACCTGTTACCAAGCCTTGCCCAGCAAAAGAACAGCTGTGTTATTTGTCTTCCATTTTTTCAGCTCAGCTATACAAAAAAATAAAACTGGAAAAAAATGTCTAGTTAAAGCAGAAATGCAGAAGCCTGCTTCACTTTGTCTATGTGTCTGACTTTATACTGACTTAACAGTGAAGTTGCTGAATTCTGCTGAATTTGAACACCACAACTTTTGTTGCTTGTATTCCTGCTTCTTGGTTACTGTAGAAACTAGGTGCTCAGAAAAAAAAAAAAAAAAAAGAAGAAAAAAAGAGAAAGAACCACAGGGCAGGGAAAGCAGACTTCTGGAGAGGCTGCTAAACTGTTCTCTTCACAGCTAGTTCCTGCTGACACTCTGCAGGCAGGAAAAATTCCACAAGTCTGCAAGAGAGGGAAGGTCACCATAAAGGCTGAGGTTCAGCGATACAGACTTTGGGAAAAGTCAGATTGGCTGTAAAAATCAAAGGCAGCCAAGATATTTTTTGTACTGATTCTCATACAGACTTGCTAAACAAGAGATTCAGATCCTGACGACTGAACAAAGGGACAATGGGAAGGAAGTACTTGTGTTCAGGAAGAAAACATTTTTATACTATGGCAACCTACCTCACCATAATGACGTCTGGCAGTGTTTAACAGCAAACTGTGGCCAGTATATTCAGAAATGTGAATGTCAATTATAAAACTTGACTCGGCGCTTCACAGATTATTTTTTTTAATCAATTGTTGAAACAAAAAGCATTAACTGGTCTTAGACGTTTAAAATTTGCATTTCTTCTTCACAGCAAATACTTTACAGCACCCGACTGTTTACAGAATTGCCTAAAAATCTGTTCTCTCTCTTCAGAACCATTTTTCTCTCTCATCTTTATATACTCCTTGCAAATACAAAACCCAACAAAAGATTTTCACATGTGATCAGCAACATGACGTGTGTGTGTGCTTTACACACAGATATACACTTGGTTGTAATTATAAGACAAGCCACCACGTTGCAGAAGACACAATGGAGTTATGTAACAAGCTCTTAAGCGTTGATTGAAGCGACAGCTTGTCAATTCTGAGGCATGCACTTAACTTTTAAGTCACAGGGGACACCATGTGGACACATAACAATACTTGCACAAACATGAATTTCAAATATAATGATTTAAAATGGGGATACTGTACATTGTACAAAACAGGAAAGGTTTCAGAGAGTTACAGAAAGGAGGAAGGATAAAATCAAAAAACAAAGACTAGCACGTGCAGCATGCATTTGAAGAGGCACTTGGTGAAGGGAGATTTATGACTACTCTGGAACATCTACTGATGTTAAAAAGCTGCAGAAATAAAAAAGGTGAGAAATCTAACTTTGGTGAACAAACGGCAGGTGACAGTGGATTGATTTGTTAGCACTTTCAGTTGCCACCTTCCACTGTTTTTTCAGCCTAGAAACCTGCCACTGAAGGCAGCTACAAAATCCCCAACTCCACTATATTAATACAGTGTCTCTGCTGAGTGACTTGTGCATGAGAAGGAAGAACATCAGCTGGCCCCTGCAATGTGATCAGTAGATATTAAATTTCAGCTATTATAAATCACCTCAAATTTCTTCATTTCTTCCTTAGCAACTGTGTAAAGTACACCAGAGGAACTTGGGAAAGCAGCTGTCCTCTCAGAGATTTTTAGCCAGTCTTCAAATCTAGAGTAGTCATCCAAAAACTTTTGCCATAGCCGCCATGTCTCTTCAATTCTGCAGCAGATAATGGAAAATTAGGGAATGCTTGGACTGAAGGCCAGCTGACCTACAGCACTTTAACTAATCATCTACAACAGCAAACTAGTGCTGCACCAGACAATAACTGGCTCTTAATCTAACCCAGCCAGGCTGATTAAGAGACCACAGGGAAGGCTGGCTCATTCCAGAATAAGAGCTAGAGCTGGAATAAGATGATGGCATTTTTTTTTTTCCATGCATCTAATTTTGGGATCAGTATAAAAAGAAAGTTATAACTATGCAATAGGAGCTCTAAAAATCTGAGCACATGCTAAATAATTTCTGAAATGCAGTCACAGTGTAGGTATCTAAACCAGCATTTCAGAGATTAGAAATTTCATGCTACCTTCCACTGCAGAACTTTTCTTACAGAATGCTAAAGATGTTGCACCATATGTTTTAAAGTTCTCAGTCATTATTCTGTATGGCAAAGGGGGACAAATTTTTTTTTCATTCACCCACAAGAGGTAAAATGCTCTCTCTCAATATAAATTGTAAACATTTTTATTAAAAAAAAAAAAGTTGTTCCAACATTTAAAAAAACCCAATGTGACTTCAACTGAATATATAAAAATATAAAAAGGCTGACTCTTGATCCTGAAATCAAATTGGCTTAATACTGAGACTGTAAAATTCCAAGAACTTCAGCACCACTTGATTCAAAGTAACAGGATCTTTTTTTGGGACAGGTTGTATTACAGCAGAACTTTGTTTGGTTTTACATACAGAATACATCTTTCCCAAATCTTAGGTATGAAGGTCTGAAAATTAAAAATTTAAAAATTAAAAATTTAAAAATTAAAATTAAACATCCTTGCTGATGATCAGCCTTGCTGATGATAAGTTGCTTTACCTGAAGTTTGACATCTGGAAAGTTACTTTTTAATATGAGTAACTGTTTCTAGACAATAAAGATCGTAAAGACTGATAGCTCAGCTAACTTACTGGCACAAATCTCCTAACAGTATAGTGTGTACACTGGAAGAAGGTAAAATAGAGTTCAATGCATCGTTCCACGCTAACTTAAAAGAGTCCTGAATTAATTTGCTGAACATAAAGGTATGAAGAACCTGTATATTGTCAAGATAGATACTTACAAGCTGTATTTATATATATATACACACTATACAAGAATTACCATGGCAATAGTATAAAATTACTTAAAGATAGCAATCTGTGGATATAGAGCAACACAACTTAAAAGCAACATTTTTTTTTTGCATAAAATAAAGAAAACCTTTACTAAATACATTACAAGTATCCCACAAAACCAAAGATCATATAAAGTTCAACTCAGCATTTGGGAAAGTCATAAACTTTACCTAGAGTTCTTGATATGACTGTGTAAACATCACAGAAATCAGATTCATAACTTCAAAAAGATACAGAAAATATCTTCATAAATACAGGAGTTCAAACAGTTAAACACGTATTATTAATCGTCAGCAAAGAGTATATAGCATTGGCCCAATCCAGCTGCATCATAGTGGCTATCAAAATCACCCACCCCAGATGGCAATAGAAAACAAGGAATTTTCTGGATATTGCTGTACAGATGGTCTAAGCATGTGCAGTAAACCAGACCACACCCAAGATGTGCAGGCTCTATAGCCCACACTTGCTCAGCGAAGCTAAGGTGGGCAGATGAGGAAAATCCAGATGACCATTTAGTCCTAAAATTCTTCCCAACATAAAAAAAAAAATCAGACACAGGAGCAACATTAGTGCATAAAACCCTAACACCTGGAATAGCACTCCACCCATTCGATAACTAGTTTCCCCATCAGTCTCAGTAGTTCTAGGGTAAACTTAAGTGTTGCAACTCTCCCTTTTAGGTCACATTTTCTACATCTCTTGGGAGTCACTGCTAAGCTTTCTCTAGCTTCTCTCATCATTTCTATGAAGAATGGGAAATAAGACATCTTTTCATCAAAGGCCTTGTGAGGAAAATTTGATAACTGATGTCTGTACCTAGTGTAAAGGCACATATGAACACATCCCTAAATTTCTTTTTTTTTCCCCACAGCATAGCAGCTATTGGCTTTTATTCAGCGTATCTTTTTCTGACCCCTACACCCTTTTCTTCAGTACTGCAACCCTATCACGTACATCCCATCCTGCATTTTTGCCCGTGGAAGGAAATACTAATTTGTAGGCATTTCAGACTTACTTAAGTCGCCTTTCCATTGACATTGCACAAATGTTCCTCCACCTTCTGTCCAGATTGCGGGTAGCCTGCTGGATAGAGTCACACTCTGCTTCTGTGGCACAGGCATCACAGTCATGAAGCAGCACTTCACACAGATTGAGAACAGATGCCACTCCAGTGCTGTGTTTCTCTATGTCCCTCTGAAGTTCCTGTAGGTGAATAATTTAAGTCTTAAGAGAAATTGCAAAACATGTATAAATACAAATGCATTTCTCGTCTACTTATTCAAAACAAAAAAATTAATAAGCTTGCAAACAGGAGAAAAGCATCCAATGAATACCTCTTAAGAGACTGCATCTGCTCAAGTGGTGTTGCAATGTTATCAACAAGACCAGGAGAACCTGGCAGCATGCACAGCTCTCCCAGGGAACTACGGACACCAGACCACCACCTGGGACAAACTGCCAGGGCTCTGCATGCTCCGCTGAGCATCTTCCACATACATTTAATCAACATCACCAATAAATGGTGGAACTATGCCCGGTCCTTTTCCATTATCACAGAGAATGTAAAGCGGAAGTTATTAAGAGAAATGTGACAAAAAAATACATTCTTATCTACTGTGAGGGTTTGGTGGAGGTGCCTCTCGTGACCTACTCTTCCCCACATGAGCAATCTGCAAAGTGGCATGTTTGACACGGGGAGCGGCAGCAGCACATGTTGAACAGTGCATGCCTGGTAGGAGATCTTTCTTCCTTCAACTTTCCAATTATTTAGCATTTTCATTGGAAATGGGAAAGGAAAATTCAGGACAGCTAAAGAAAACACATTTATGTTGTCTTAGCACTTATTATATGTGATCGGTATTATTTCTCTTGTTGGTTTCCTGGTTGCAATGGCTTGTTCTACACTGAGGGCAATGCCTCATCTTAAAGCAATGTTTCAGCTTCAGTTTTGAACTACAGGTTCAAGTTAAGACAAGCTACAAAAGTAATTGGTTATTTCTGTTGGATCAGTGCAAGGAAAAGAAACTCTGCTGGAGTTCATAATTTTAATAGTGACAACGAAGTACTAATGTGACTACACCAAAAAACTATATATTGCATCTAGAATACTATGTTCAGTTCCAATTCGGATGAAGAAAAGAACTATTGGGACAATCAAAGGTGTGGAATATTATTTAGGAGAATAAGAACTCGGCAGCTTGAGGATGAGTAGTATAAACTGCTCTTTATAATTTTGTTAGTGAGGTAAATTATAACATGCAAAAGGAAATACAGTGTCAACATTTAATGTCTAACTAGAGGAACTTTTCTTACAATTAGCAATCTGATGTTCTGAAAATGCCTTCCAGCAGGAAATGAGATCTAAACATAGAATCTCAAAACCTCAGCAAATTTAAAGTGGAGCAAGGTCAACCTGTATCAACTATCTGATTTGGTTGTTTGTGATATCTGGGGTTGGACTCAATGACTCAAGTAATCTATTTCCTCTTCTCATCTATGAAACAGAAGGCTGTTTTGTGAACATCCAAATGAGACCATCAAGTGGAAAATTACAATATTTTCTTCCTCAGTGCTGGCCCTTTCACTTTCACTTGCCTGGAAAGTACTCTTTCATCATGATGTCCAAGTGCTTATTCTTCTTTCCACCCACCCTGAAATGTTATACAAGGGCGCATAATATAAATAGATGCAATACTCTGCGAAACACACACTCCAGACAGCTATGAGAGGTTAAGCAAGTTCAGGTAACATAATCTCCTCTCTGCTGTTTTGGAGTAGAGCACTAGAGAGAACTGCCAGTTGGTGGTCCTGAGGATTCCTAAAGATTAAACTTTTTAATTCACCTTCAGAGCCTTTGTACAAGCAATGTTTTTTCCTCCATAGCATTATATTTCTTTCCCAGATTTTAAAATTTTCTATGTTTATTAGAGAACGTTTAGCCTTTTGGTTAGTTCACAAAGGAGCATCACTTTTATGCACTGCTGTTACCCACATACAGCTATTTTTTTCCCTTTATCAACCCAAAATCAAACACCTATTTTTCCATATTTTAAGTGGTATCAGATTGAGAAAGTAAACAAAGAAGTAATCCTTTAAATGCAGTTTGTGACCCTAGGAAAATACTGCAGTGGTTACCCTACCTTCCCCATGATATCCAGCTTTAATTGTATCTTTAATTCCACCACCAGCAACCTCCAAAGCTGATTCTTGGCTTAAGTAGATGCCAAATAGATAAGGAAGGTACAGAAAAGGAATTTGGCTCTCTTCTTTCACAGTATAGTATTTCTAACATAATTTTGTATACAAGCAACTGGGAAGCAGTACAAGCAGGGAAAATAACATCACCTCAGTGGAAGATCAAACATGGAAAAGAACATAAGATCAATATTGGAAAGAGTGATAAAATACTTGAGAATACAATGTACTGGCCTTCTGAGATGTCGTGAATAGTGATATAGCCTCTGACTAATAATAATACTGGTTGCCATACATTGAAGGTGGGTGGGTTTTTTTAATTATTATTATGAACATGGCTTGCAGTGTTATCAAATCAAATCAACATCAAGTTTCCAAACATGGCATCCTCCTAGGATGAGATTCACCTCTATTTCTCCCCTTTGCAGTTCAAATTAAACCACTCACACTTCTACAGAATACCAGTTGACACTACCATTGCATGGGGACCACCACAAGGACACAGCAGAAGGCAGAGATACACCAGCTTCTGTGCCCAGAGTAACTCCCATAAGGAGTGGTTGGGACAAACTGTGGGATGCCTGCAGAGGGATGCTAGTAAAAAATACCAAGTGCCTACTTTGTTGATAGCAATGTTTAGCCTGCCCAGCACTTCATTGTCTCAGAAACACCACTCATTGGTGATGCTTGTGTGTTACAAATTACTATCCCTATGTAAACTACATATAGAATATTAATAAGCAATTCTGCATTGCAAATCAGTTGGGGAGCCAGCAAAAACTCTGAGGGGATGCTTGGGTCTCATTCCCACACTCAGCTTAAAAGAGCAAAATGACAGTTTGTACATTTTTGAAATTTGTTATCACCAAAACATTCTGGCACTCGCACTCCTCTTCCCACATGTTTCTTTCTCCTCTGGAGGAAGAACTCAGGAGAGCTTTTAACTCATTCCAGCAAGGCGCCAAAAAGGTATTTTTGCCAATAAATAACCAACAGGAACGCAACAGAACAACAGTCCTCCCCAGCAATGTGCTTCTAGGTAAAACTGCACTGCGCAGTGAAGTGGAATAGGAATGAGAAAGTATAGTAAATCTTCTTAGGAGTAACATTAGTTTTATTGCCAAAATCTGTTTGACTTAACATTTTTCTGCCCGTTCCAGTGTTGACTATTTTGTTCTAGCACTGCATAAAGGCTTTGTGTGATATTAAACAACCAATTTTAACTTCACATGTATAGTTCATGCATCTTTGCGTGCAAAGTGATTCTCAAACAAGCTGCAAAATAAAAATGAGTTAGAAAGGTTGCTAAAAAATGGTAATTTTCAAGCATGTGCCAAAATTTGCGAGGTCTAATAGGTGTCAGTTTTGCCTCTGGGAACAGACAATTCAAACAAAAACCACAAACCCCAAAGGAAAAACAATTGCAATAACTCGTTCAGGTTACATCTCTTGGTGCCTTACCTTTCTTGGAAATGTCAATCAGCTCCTGGTAGATTCGATGTCAAAGCCAGCAGAAGGCTCTATAAGTAACACAGTAAGTACCACTTGCCTTGATATTTAAATACTTCTTTGCCTCAAGCCCTCTCAGCATTGAGCTGGCTATGCAGCCCAAGGACACTCTACTTTGCTTCTCCCCATGTCATCGTGCACCTGATAAATGCGTTGTATTTTACCTGCTGTTCATTTAGCTTCCTTTGTATCTCCTCAGAGTCACAAGTTTCATAGACGATAGGTTTGGACAGCTCTGACTCAATGTGGGCAAGCCAAGATCTCAGGCTACTCATATTTTTATCCAGCTGCTGCACTGCAACAAGGGTCTCCTTTAACTTTTTTACCCTGTAAAGAAAAAGAAACAGCAGCATAAGTAGACCCTGAAGGAGAATTTCTACAGCATGTGTTTCAGGAGGTTTTCAGAGAAACTTAAGATGGCAAATTCTGTTCTGAAGTTTTCCTTTATTAGGTAACGAAAGTATATTATATGTGCAAATAGTCCTGCATTCACAGGATCTGGTTAAGAAAAANAGGGATGGGGGATCTGTGACCTCTCTGTTTTAGACTGAAGACTTGTCCTTTATATAAGTTTTAGAGAGAGAAATCCAGTTGAGAACTTAGTGAGAATTCCTCAATCCCAAGGACTATTTTAAGTTATTCTTGGTCTTAACAGACTCCTTCAGATTTAAACAGATGAAATTGGAATGTAACTGCATGGTGATTTCTAAGTAGTATTTTTCTTGAGACCCTGATCCTGCAACAGCAATGGCCAGGACAAATTAAATAGTGGGTTTTTTTTTCATTCAAGGGAACATTAAGCCTAGAATATGGACGAAACGTGACTAAATCTTCATCCTATCTTGATATTTTTTCCTTCAGCCTGTTTCAACTTCAAAAGTGTCCGTCAGTAACTCCCTTCTCGCTACCCCTATGTTACATAACACATTAGTGGATTCTGAAATTGTTTCTAAGCTTTCTTTTTTCTTTTTTTTTTTGCATTTATGTAGTACCACAAACAATTTTGAGTAACATTGCCTTTTATGCTTCTATTGCTCTTCCACATAAATGTTTCAATATCAGAAAGCTTTAAGTGATGAGTGCAGCTGGGAATAGACTGACTAAATTGAGTTGAAAAATACAAGACTGCTAGATTCGTCAAACAAAATACCACCTGACTATACTATAATCAAATAGAGCAATTCACATATTTTCCATAATACTAACCAGCAAATTTATCAAGTGTTTCTATATTTAAAGCAGCAGTTGCAGCTGACCACTAAGAGTCTAATACGGGTGCTCTTTTCTTACTGAAGAGAAATGCAGAGATCTTGATGTCCACTTTAAAAACTTAAAAGTTAAATCTTTCAAATTTTTGTCTCTTTCTGGCCCTCTCCTTAGATCACAGATAGTCAAACTGTGGCTCTTTAGCACCAAACACACTTAAGAACAGTTTGAATGAATCTCCTCTGCCAGAGTCTCATGACCAACTGCTGCAGGGTTGGTAATTGGAAAAAAATCTGGATAATCTGAAAATCTGGCTATGAAGGGAGCGAAGACAACACAGTCATGCTGAAAGAGTTCCCCAGCACCCATAATCAGGTTATCCCAAAACAAAGCTATGTGTTTAGCCTAGAACAACCAATGTCTTGTCACCTACGGTTGTACACACAGTGCTCTGTGGGTTTGGACCAACTGAAACTTGTTCATAAGGTGAGCAAGAAGGTCGGTTATCACTCTCCTGGAACTCACATAAAGCTTTTCAGTCTCTGACATTAATTAAGAGGAGTGAAATCCTGCCCAAAACCTGCTTAGATTTTCAAGGCTGGGTGCTGCTGATCCTTTGCAGGCACGCATGCCAGCCCTGTACAGAAGGAATATCGCTCTATCATTTGCAAGCCCAAGCTGTGGGCCAGGCTTTTCTTGTTTGCATTTGTATACTATCCTAAACTCTGTGTGGGATTTTATTTACATTTTGCCTGAAACACCTGATAAAGGCCCGGTGATTTAGGAAGTGCCCTCTTTGCCGCAGGCAGACTGCATAGGAATACATCCCTGCCAGCGTGGAAAACAAGCCCAGCCCAAAGAGAGCTATTTTCAGTCATATAATGAAGTTACTCAAGAAAGAAAAAGAAAAAAAGTGACGTATTAAAAGAACACTCGAACCAAAACCAAAACCTACTGCCAAACCGTTACAATTTTTGAAAGTTGTTCAGAAACCAAGACT
>VZTO01002361.1:0-32739 GCA_013400615.1 Syrrhaptes paradoxus
TTCTGTGATTCTGTGATGCTAGTGCCAAGTCAGATTTTGGTCTCATTGGTTTTGCAAAACCAAGCTGCAAATCAAGAAGAAGAAAAAAAAAAAAAAAGGTTTCCAACAACACTTAACAGATTCTCATTTAGTTTCTCATTTCTAGCTTAGGAGTTAATACACTGTAACACCTTTTAGTTTGTGGGGTTTTTTTAATAGTACTCTGACTCTTCTGCTCCTGCAGAGAAAAACAAGGTGAAGAATTCAACAGGAATGAAAAGCAATAAGAAGAAAAGTATTTAGTTTCTAAAGCTCCCAGAAGGAATGCAGAGAAAGGTTGCTTTTTCAGTGGTTCGTGCTGGGTCACTGTGTCTGTGTCCTGCTCTTGGTTGTGCTTGTGTGTGGTAAAATGACTCCAGAGTTCACGTATGCTGATAGTGTCAGATTTAAATTTTTGTGAATAATCGATGCAACAAAAGTAACATTTTGAATTGTAAATGAAATATTCACGTACTTTTAGGCTCATATGAGCTGTCTATAAAATGGCTTCTCTGTCTCCCCCTAGTTAGGCACACTGTAGGGCAATTTAGATTCTGCTGGGAGCTAGGTTAGTGCTGAAGTGATTCAGGGATTTGGTGTGGTTTTCTCTCAGGGATATGCATAGCAACTCTGTTCAGATTACAAATAAAACATTTTTTTTCCAAAGTGTTATTGGAGCACAGATGACTTGTTAGCTGAGAACTGACCCGTGCTCTTTTTGCTCCCTCTGATGTTAGCATACAATAAGATCATTGGCCAGTTTAGCCCAGCTGAAGTCATTTGATGGTTCACAACAACGGGTTGTTGCTACAGCATCTATTCAGCTGGAGCAACAAAGGTGTGTCCTAGAGACAGCCACACCTGGTTGGCATTCATGCTGCTTTTCTCCCTTCTACCAGGGCACATAAGCAGTGTTCTCTATTCCCCAGAACCAAACCTGGGACATAAAGAGAGGCAGTACAGTATGCAGAAGGTGATAGGCCACACAGTTCTGAGGTGGGTTACATAGGGTTTGCAAATAGAGAAACAACAGAATGAGAACAGACTGGTCTGAAAAAAGTAAGCATCTGCAGCTACTCTGAGAGGTGCATCTCTCCCTTCGTACATGCTCTTCTCATCTTCCAAAATGGTTCTGCTCCTGCTGTGAAGGAGTTCTCCCCATTGAGACAGTTTTTGCTTTTAACAAATATCACACCATTAGCCAGTTAGGTCTTGGGTGTGATCTTTGGCACAGTATTTGTCAGGAGCAAAATCAATGTCCTGCCTGCCTTTTCAGGGTGCTCACCATCAAAAGTTTAACTGTTTCTCTCTCCAGTCCTCAGCTTGAGCTGTCAGGATCAGCAGTCAGAAAAGTCATCCTCTTCTAGGTAATTAGAAGGAATGCTATAAGAAGGTCAGTACTTGAGCAAACAGGAAAC
Source organism: Syrrhaptes paradoxus (assembly GCA_013400615.1). Classification (NCBI taxonomy): domain Eukaryota; kingdom Metazoa; phylum Chordata; class Aves; order Pterocliformes; family Pteroclidae; genus Syrrhaptes; species Syrrhaptes paradoxus. The sequence continues at coordinate 1,437 of VZTO01002361.1, forward strand.
TGTCATTTTAGATGCAGTTGCTGTTACGGGAAATCCATACATCATGGTCCTGAGCCAGGGAGTCTCCTGCCTTCAGGGTGATGGGAATCCCTTTGAAACAGAAATTTGAAAGTGGCATTTTTTTATTGCCTCTAACATGTTGGACATTTCAGCAGGAGTTGTTATAATATGCTATTTCCTGATAAGTTACAGGGTTTTGCTTTTGTCTGACAGACAGAATACATTAGTTTGAGGCTACAGCAATGCAATGGATCTTCTGGTTGCATTAGAATGTGGGCATGGGAGATTGAGTCTGCCTGCAAAAGGTAATGTTGGCGTACTATAGAGTGGATTTTCTACCAGAGAGATATTTCATGCTTGTTAGGTTCCCTGCAGGTGGCAAATGGTGATATTATTTATTATTATAAATATCATAGTGTTAACATATTAAGAATAATAGTTGCTGTTATTATTAGACTTGAGACCCTAATAAGAATCTATTCAAGCACGCCAGTGCCTTCACTGGCTCCAGAGGCTTCCAGTCTAAGTCAGTGAGGAATATACAAAAGAGAAGAGAAAGAGCTGAGCCAGTAGGTAAAGGGGTCACATTCAGTCAAGTCCTCAGCTGTATGAGTAAGGAGAGAGAGAGCTCTGAAGGCTCTCTGAGTTGATGAGAAGATGTGGGGATAGGTAGGGTAGCAGAAAGGGGAGCGCTGCAGGGTTGCAGAGGGGATGTTGAAATAGCAAGGAGATGGTTAAATTGAACTGCGGCAGTCTCTAGGCCAGAGAAGTTTTGTTGGTTTAGGCATGCTGGTGTGATGAGAATAGCATGTATATAGCTTTATTGGCCATTGTTCTGCTGCTGTAAGACCCCTCAGGCCTCTGATAAATGTGATATAAACTACATGGCTCAAAAGGGCAACTACATGTTTCATAGGACCTGCTAATTAGCTCTGTCAGTTGAGTTGCAATCCCACAAACTCCACTGGCCAAAGAGAATGGCAGCTGCTCCCAGTCTGCCGGAGAGGTTCAAAACACTCTGCAGAAGTTTGCCTGTTTCTTAAGCAGGGTGGTCTTTGACAGCTAATGACAAAATGCTTAGTTTGAAGAGCAAAATCAAATAATAACCTCTGGGGTTAATATTCAAAATGGAAAAAAAGAGACTCTCATTATGTAAGCAGGATGATTTTACACAGTGCAAACTGTTCTTCAGGGAAGCATCTTCTGCCGTGGTCTAAATTATGCACTGTGGATTATTATCTTGCACTGCACACACAGATCATTCAGGCATGAGATTGGAGTCATGTTAGTAATAATTAAAAGTATGTACCTGCTTTTGTGCTTGAATATACTGTTCTGGCCTGTGTAGTATTAGAACATGAGTTTTGACTCATTCCAGCAATCATTTGTAAGTAAAATCTTGCCTCTAGAACGTGTACACCCAGTTACTCATTATCTTGTGTAATGAGCTAAGCCCATAACATTCTTGGTGGTATACAAAAATAATAAAATGTGATTTTATTTATGCTATAGTTCATTTTCTGTGACTGCGTGAAATTTGCAGAAGTGTTGAGAACAGTAATCTTTGTACCTTTAGTCTTCTTTGAAATGTCAAGAAAGGAACTTTTTTCTTCCTATTGTCACATGTTTACTGGGTGGGAATAATTTATCTCAAAACAGTGTTACCATGAGGGTGGTGAAGCACTGGAACAGGGCCTCAGAGGTACTGAGGAGCCTTCCTCCTTGGAGAGTCCTGGAACATCTAATACAACTTTAAAGCAAGAGGTTGGACCAGATGACATCCAGATATCCCTTCCAACCTAGGTTTTCCTGTGACTTTTTTTTTTGNGAATGGAAGGCAGTAATCTATAAGATCAAAACAAGTAGGGCCATTCAGTACTTTGTGGCATTCCTGAATTTTACAGGGCATGAGGAATCTGTAAGAAATTCTATAATAAACTGTGCAGACTCCTCAGAGTGACCTGGCAAAACCCAGAAGGCTTAGGTTGGGCAACCTTCTCCCTGTCAAGTCCACCCATGGTCTTTTTATGGTCCTTAAGCAATTGAAAAATACATAATACTACAGTATTTAAAAATAAATGAAAAAATCCCTAACAAATAATGTCACAGTGGATCTTAGAAATGAGTTACAGAAAATGGAACATGGCCCAGTGAACTGTGATTTGCTGTGTGTCACAAGCTCTGGCTGACTCCACTATGTTGGTCTGTGAACTAGAGAGAGTTACTACATCATTCAGTACTAAAAAATGCAGAAATGGCCTTCCACCCTCATTCCCCTCCTTTCTCTTTTTTTTTTTAATTATTTTGTTGTCAGGGAAAGCATGATAGGGGCAGCCTGTGTTCAAATTCTCACCATGTATAGTAGCACAGTCTAAGGAAGGCTGAGTCAGAGGGCAAAGTAATTGCTTTCAGGAAAACACTAAGTAAAATGTTACACTTCAGGACATATACCCTGCATTATTTACATCCATCTCTCCAAAGCTGATACAATGAGTGGCACAGCTCAAAATCTTTCTGAAAATCAGAATGTAATTGCCAGCTTAAATTGATCCTAGATCATATTAGCAAGGAGCTGGTGACATGCACAGATACATCAAATGTATACCATCTTCCTCCGGACATATATAACTTCCCACTTTTTTTCAGCCCTTCTCAGAAAAATATAGCTCTGTACAGGGTTTTGGTTTATGATCATTTCTCTTCAGTCCGTCCTGTTTGTGAAATGCTTCTCCTGAGAGAATACCAAATAGAGTTTTGTTTATAATAATTTCAGACAGGAATCTTGGGGCTGTGTAGTGTCTCCCAGGGAGTAATCCTGAGTGGAAAGAGCGATATTGCCTTCCTGGGCCAGGGTGAAGAGGGGGCTGCGGCAAAGCTCTCAGGCTGCTTCCTAGGTTTTGTCATGTTGCTTTGCTATGTATTCCTGTCCCCCCTGTGACGGGTGATTGGGCTGGAGTTCTGGCCTTATTGTTGAAATCTGAGACAGGGACATCCTGAGAAACACTGCCTGGCTGAGGTGAAGCCTGCAGTTTCTAGAAAACATAGGTGGGATAGCCTTTCTACCCTGCATAATCCTGTCCAGGCTATTAAAAAAAAAAAATCCTCAGTTTTGTGACTGTGGATAATCCAGCTGCACCACATTTCACTGGGCTCTTCTCTCTGCTCCCAAGTAGCTGATTCCTTGGTATTCCTGTCTGGGGGTCTATGGGGGTGTGATGGTGGACACTAGCAGCTAGCTGGCTGTTCTATTCTAGCACCATTTATTGATGGAGCTTCTGCTGCATCTGTGCACAACTATAAACCTTGGTTATAAGGCCTTTTTATTTTCAGCTTGGTGTATTTATGTGCAGTGTATACTGCATTATATTGGGGGGGTAGTCTGACGCTTCTTGTCCACCTCATTTATAAGTGCTGTTATATTGCTGTGCTTGGAGTTCCTCTGAAAAGCAATTGGAGGTGAACATGTGCACCCATCATCCTGCTACAAGGGCCACCAGTTTGATAAAGTTACAGATTGTCAGTGATGCAAGGGCCTTCATGAATTATCGTTTCAAAGAAGCTATAATTAACTTTCCCGAAGAAAAGTGTATTTCCACTGACAATCTGGCAGCCTAAATACTAGCTTCATAGCAAAGTTTCATCTCTTAAAAACTAAAGAAGGAATATGAAGGTTACCTGTAAACTTACAGGGATTGTGCTTTAACGTTGCAGCAGCAAATTCTTTTGTTTTGTTTTTCAAGTCACTTGTAATGCTTAAATTTCTCTATGGTTACAAAAAAAAGCAAGAATTGTTTTAGGATTCAACCCAGTTACTTTTTAGACTTGCAAAAAGTCAAGGCTTTGTTAGGCTATTGGTTTGGGGTTTTGTTGTTGTGTTTGGGTGTTTTTGGTTTTTTTTTTAATATTTTTTAATCTTTTTGATTATATTCTATTTGAAAATCAATGTTATGATAACACCTAAAATTCCTAAATCTCCAGAGATGACACATTTAGTTGTTCAAATATGTTATTGTTGTTCTTGTGCAACAATAGATTTTTCTATATGGTTTTATACAATATCAGATAAACCACAGACAAGAGGGGAGGGTATGAGCAGGGGAGAAAGCTAGATTTTATTATTTAAATTAAATACAGATTATTTGAATATCTGTTTATGAATAGTCACTAGTTTTTCTATTTTTATGCAATTATAGTAGCTGCCCTTATTCACGAAGAGATGTTCGCCAGTAGAGTTGAAAACAGAAATCTTCTGTAAAGCCAGAAGTAATTAACATGCTAAAAGAAAAATCAAAATATATGCTGGGCTATTGTTTACTTTAGTTTGTGGAGTGAAATCTTTGTGGTATGCCCTCAGCTGTTAACAGGTGTAACCTCTCTGATGGCATGGGAATTTCACTCGTGAGTCATCCGAGGGTGGACTCCTTTGGGCTGTGTATCCTTTTTTTAGCTGTACTTTCTGGGTGCAGAATTGCCTTCCGTTTTTTTTCCTTTGTTCAGGCAAGTTTGGGGTTTGTTTGGGGGTTTTTTTTAAGTATATTTTATACTGGTTTGTACTGAAATGTAATCAACTGTGATGTCACATCACATCATAAGTCCCACTTTAGATTCCAGCACAATTAGTTCATTGAAATTGCCAATGCCTACACTCTGAATGATGTGATAAAGCAGAACTAATGTGTCATTCCGCTATAACATCCTGGTCAGAATTACCTCTTTTGCAGAGAAAACCAAGATAACTATCTCTGTAATTAAATGTGCTCCCACTTGCTTCATAACTATAAAAACAGCCACTTTCTGGGTGTAATTGCTTGGCAGTATTTAAGAATGCTCTGTGTTGTCACCTGATGTGGATCTTTGGGAGAGTTATAGTAGGAAGAAAGAGAAACAGAAAGGCAAGTTGCTGTTTAAGCATGATAAATACAAGTATATAATATTAAAGTACATGGTTTTCATTATTAAAATTATTTCCTAGAACATTAAAGCAAAGCTCCAGAAATGTTAATGCCAAATGCATGATGCTCCAAAGAAGATGCAGCAGTAGGAAGAGTTACTTTAATAGGCTTTCTTTTCCTCTCATTGTTCTCCATTCTGCAATCATTGAATCTCACTCTGTGTTGTGCTCTGTGCATGTTGTTCTATGGTAACCTTTCATCAATGTGGGACGAGAAGATAATTTGGTTTTGGGTAGTTTTTAAAGTTTCTTTTTTAAAAAAGGTATTCTTATAAATTGAAATGTTAAAAATATGTATTTCTAAATCTTTGCAGATCTGTCAGAAATTTGAATTATTTATTTTTGTCAGGCATCCTTGGGTAAGACTAGGTGTTCAGCAGTGCTTTCAAACACAGAGAGAGAGGTCACTTTCTGTTTCACAATAATGTAGACTTTATTATTATTTTCTTGGAAGCCAGATTGATTACCTTTTCATTGATACAGCATCCTGGGTGACAGTAAACAAAGAGGAAATGACTAGTGGAAGTAAGTATTTTTTCTGTGGCTGTACCTCCCCACCCACCAAATCCAGATTCCTAGTGTTAGCTGCCAGGATTCATGCTCCATTCCTGTGTAGGAGCTGGAGAGACACTGAAATGCCCTAGAAAAGGAAATGGAGAAAGACTGGGGCTCAGTGTTTGCTCTGGAAATGCAGTGAGGTCACTTAGTGTTCCTCCTACATGCTTTAGACATTTGTTGTTCACCTAAAATCCAGGTACCGGTGCTGCAGTATGTCCTGTTGTGGGCGCATGACTGGCCCTTTCTGCTGGGCTTGTGCTTAGTGTGTTGTCATCAGCACCTGTGTCTGGGGTGCAGAAAGGATGGGGCATTTAGTTTATGTAACAACTGTAGGTTTTGAGGATCACATCAAAGGTGAATTTCTGCTTTGCAAGTATCAAGAGATGTCACTAATATCAATATATATTGTTTCAATTTTTGACGTGTATAAAATTGCATTTCTTTGGAAGATAACTGCGATAGTTTGCTAATATGCCCTTTCTTGTGTTGAGTTTTCAAGTACAGGTTTTATTGCATTGACTGGTCTTGATTCCCAAGTGAAAGCAGAGATGCTGTTGCTTGTCGAAATGTGGGTTGCCCCATTGAAGGTTGCTTTATGCTATAATACATTTATTTGTATACCACAGTGAAGTGCTTATCTCTCCTTACATAGTTGTTTCAGGCAGTAAATATTCCTTCTGCTCAGATAAATACTACTTCTTCTGCGTGATTTATGTATCCTTGCAAGATTCTCCATCTCTGCCTTCAGTGATTGAACAGCAAAGCTTTGCGGATAATTTCTTTTGTCATTTTGCCCTGGTTCTTTCAATTTTGAGTCACAAAAGTCTCTAAGATCATTTCTCATCAGGCTGATTCCTTTTCTGATGTAAAATATGTTTTCACATAAATAAGACTCTTATCCCTTGATATTCTGTGAACCACTTTGAGTTAGCTTCTCAAAATTTTTTCTTATTTTTGTTGGTGGTGGTGGTTTTGTTTTTAATAGCTTCATCTAGTAGAGGTCTAATCCTGCTCCCAGTGATGCTTTAACACATTTTTCCTTTGACTATAATGGTAGTACTGCTAGAAATACTTTTATATAGTCCTAAATGCTGGTTGTATTTAATAAAAGGATTATTCATTCACTGGAGATGTCTAAGGTATAAAGGCATGAAAACAAGGGGAAGAGGGAAAAACTTGTGAGGGGACAAAAACCAAACATGACACTGTTATCTCAAAAACAAGGATAAAAGAGACTTTCTTCCAGCGAAACCAAAGAGTAACCCCTCATTTCTTATATAAAGCTGGGGGAAGAGATTACTTTGGTGTATGGTAGTTATCGCTGGCATCACAAGACAGCAGCTATCACGGCATTGGAATCATCAGACTTCCTCTGAAGTCAACCCATGGGGGCATATTTTTTCAGGTTTTTTATAACTGTCGTATGGGGAAAGCTGGATTTTTCCTGGTAAGAGGGAAATAAAGAAAACAAGCAATAGGGTGTGGAGAGAGAGTTGACTAATTCAATTAAATTTGGTCTGATTTTCAGGGAAAGAAAAATCCCAAACCTCTTTTATGCTTTTTTTTAATTGCAGTAATCTGTAATAATTTGGAGAAAAATTGTAAGTATTGGAATCTCATGACAAAGATTTTTTTCAAACAAGTGAAAAAGCATCTATATTTCCAAATATTAACTGTCTTCATAGTCAGCTCCTTAGTATGGATAGTGTGTGAGAGGGAGAGTCACAAAGGCTGTCAGCAGGCTTTCAGTGCCTTAGCCAGGGACTCTGCTTCTCGTCCTTATCCAAATAGAGCGAACATGCCTGTATTTATTCATTGTGGGGTTTTATTCTGGTTCTGCTAACGAACAGTTTTTTGTGTCTGCAGACTTCTAGGGTATGGGGAGATGTGGTAATGTCTGTATTTTCTTCTATTTGTTTTTCTTTTTTTTTTTTTTTCTGAAGACTTCTGTTGTTTCAAGGCTTTAAAAAATAAACAAAAAGCCCTCAAACCCAAAACTTACTTAGACCCTCAGAGTTCTTATGTAGAAGGCATCAGACAGAGCTTGTCAATAGTGGTTCATCACCTTCAGAAGCGCAGAAGAAAAGGGTACATGCAGTGATGTCTTTTTATGCTCCTGGTTTCAGCAGAGCTTTTGCATCTTCATTACATGCTTGTGCACACACAAAATTCAGCCACCTCTGATCTTTTCGGTGATTTGTCAGTCACTGTGGTGCTTGTATAATGTCCTGCGGGTCAAATAGGGGCTTCAGTACTGAAGAAGAAAAATGGTATCATATTTTTTTTACAAACTCTGGGGAGCTCTGTCATCTAACTAAAACCTAGGGATCCTTACTGCTAATACCCTACCAGTGCTTCAGTTTCTATTTAGTCTATTCAGAAATGCTTTTGATGTAAAACACACATCCTGCATTTGAGAATTTAGTGGTTGGTAGGTGTCATCATATGCATAAGCAAGTCTTTTGATGTCAGCAAAATGCCTCTCCTGCAGGTATCATGGTATCCCATAAACCTAATATGTATTGTGCATAACTCACATGTCATCAAGTTTCACCTAAAATCTGTTCAGAAAGAATAACTTTCCTGTTCAAACAGATTGGTTGATGACAAAATGCATGTTCTATAGGCGCTGGTATCAGTAAGGGCAGCAATGCTTCACCTCTGCATTAGTCTCTTCCTGAGCAGGATGGCAGCACCTGTAATGGAGTAGTCTGTCCGGACCACTCACATCTGCACAGAGGTTTTCCATGCTTGTTTTTTCATTTCACATTTATTCACTTATTATTTCTCCCTAACCTGCCCCCTCCCTGGCTCAGCTAGCAGACTGAATGCACAAAAGACTATTTTCCCTTAGTTAAGACTTCCTTTTCTGTTTAAAAGGAGGCTACTCCAGTTTATTCTTCTTTTATGCAAATCCTTAGAGAAATGTTTCAGTCTCAGCATTAGAATACTTGAGTTCTACCCCCAGATCTCATACTGACTGTGAGAGATCTTAATTCTCTTTCCTCTTTCTCCACATTTAATGGCTTAAACAATTGGGCTCGTGGGGAGAAATTTCCCTGACCTTTCACTTCTCATGATACAGTGCAAAAGTGAGGTGGCACCCTGGTCTCATATTGCCAGGGTCACTCAATAAGCTTTGACCACAAAAAAGCTTACAAATTAAATAGACTTATTCCACCGTGTTTTGTAATAGGAAATTGAGCTGTTATTAAGTAGGCCAAAAGGAGATTTTATCACCTGAAGTTATTTTCAGTAAAGTGCAGCTTCTCTCATGCCTTACTTTCTATGTTAGACTGACTCTTCAATTATTTGTAAACTTATAACAACAGGCATAGACTGTCATCAGACTCTGTGAAGGACATTAAATCCTTCATGGTGTGTAGCAATAACTGCCAGTTCTGTGTTTTGTTCTCTGGTTTAGTGATTCAACAGGTTGACACATTGCTACTTCAAAGTGAAATATTGTTCCTGGAAATATAACATGGAGGCAGGTGCTTTATCAGGAATGCCCTTGGAAAATGCAGCCAAGAGTACCAAAACCAGCTCTTTATACCAGCCTTCTGTTAGTGGAAGACTGTTGTGTTGACATTGAAACTACCATCATGGCACGTGGACAGTGTCTGTACCATGGACACATGTATTCTGCCACATGCCCTTCCATCCTGATAAGGATGAGACCTGGATGCAGGGAATTTCCCCTGCACTCCCTGGTTCCTTTTAGAGGCTGGTCCTTTGTGTAAGGTACCCCCTTGAGTGCAAGTGCTAGGTGTGTAGGCAGAGCCTATAAATTCTTTCTCCTTCTACATATTATATGGAAGGTCACTGCTATGACCACAACATAATTTGATTCTTCCACATGCTGCCAGGGGCCGGCACCTGAAATCAGAAGTGGAGATCTTTGATCTATATGTATGGAATAAGAAAAGGTTGATTTAGAAAGCCAAACCCACTGGACCTGCATGTTTGTTTTTTTTAATGGCTTTTGAATGGTGTTTAAGTCATAATAAGAATATTCACACCCCTTTGCTGGCTTAAGGCAACGGTCTGTGTAGCCTGTTACCCTCTCTTCAACACTGGCAAAGAGGAGTATAAGAATAGGGAAGCCGTGTAGTGAAGATTCCTTAAAATCCTGTATTATCTCCTGACAATTTGTGCTTCCGGCATTTTGAACCAAAGATTGTGTCTCTCTACTCAATGGACCTCAATGGGGTTTTCTTCCTTTAATTTTTAGGGTGTCCTTTTGAAGCCCTGTCAGTTTTTGACAACCACATCATCCTGTGCTGTAGAGTTTTGCAGCTTTACTATGCAGAGTATAAAGAAGTATTTCCTGTGTTTTAAACCTGTGATTTAAAAATGTAGTTTTATTATGTAGTGTCTTGTTCTTTGAAAAAACAAAATAAATGAACGCTTCTGTTGGTAATATTAAAAGTGCTAGCATGTAACCTGTTGGTCAACTTTTTTTCCAGACTGAAAAGTTTGTCTGTCCAGTTATTCCTCATTCAAAATCTATTCCATGCTTTCGGTCAGACTTGTTGCTTGCTCCTCAACCTTTCCAAATCCATGGTACACTTTTTCAGACAGCTGGTTCGGAATTGCAAACAGCATTGAAGATGCAAGTGCACCACATATTGATATGAGGTATCATAATGTTTTCTGTGTTCTTCTCTGTTCCTTTCCGAATATATTGGATCACTCAATTTCCTTTTCTGACCTTTACAGAGCACTGTGTTCAAGCTCTCATGGAACGACGTGTTCTAACCCCAGTATCTCAGTCAGCTCAGAGCCTACCATTGTGTATATAAATTGGGGATTAAATTTCTTCATGTGCATGATATTACATTTATCTAGAATTAATTTCATCTGCTACTTCTTCCCCCAGTCACTCAATATTGCAGGGTTAGGAAGTTTCTATTAATCAGCCTTATCCTACTAGCTGCTATGTTAGTGTTATCAGCAGACCCTGTCACTTGCTTTACTATTCATCCTCTTTTTCAAAGATGTTCAAACACAGTTACAAGACTGTGTTGCACAGTGTGTGGTGACCTTCCACCATGCCGCCTCCTGGTTCTTATCTTTCTTACAGTTCTTTATCTAGGTGAAAACCTTCAGTTCCATTCAACTTTTAATCTGTGAGCTTTTGGGTAAAAAGATTGTAGCTGTGATGTTTTGTCACTGTGTGTGGTGATTTTTATTACAGGTTACTCTTCTAGTTTCATTCCTTACTCCAGTACCATACAGTTCACCTTTAAGCATGGCGTTACTTGTACCTTAAGCATTCCCCTTCCTTCACCCAGTCCCCTGCTTCCAGGCAGTGCTTTTGCCTTCTAGGAAGAGGTCTTGCAGGCTGAACCCTGTAATCTATTGCTACTCGTACCCTTGGTGGAAAAACCAGAAGCATGCAAGTAAAACATGGGACCCAGCAACATGGAAGGGGCCTGCCTTATATAGGCACTTTGCAATAGTTGCAGATAACTGTGATCTGTTTTTCTAGCATCTCTGTCATCATTACAGTCATAAAACACTTGCCCTTTTGATAAAGGTAACTAGACTACAAAATTCAAAAATTAAGATAGCGAGGACATGAGCTGTCAAACTAGGGGGATGTTTGAGATGCATGTTAGGTATGACTTTAATTTGTTTTCCCCTCTTTTCATGAAATCCTGGAATTGATAACGTTGCTTTTAACTGACGTATTAGATCAGATAACAGAGACCTTCAGATAACATCATTATTCAATGGAGTAAACAACTTTCTTGGGGCAGTTTCTGGTACGCATTCCCAGAAGTGGACTGCATATTGAAAAATTGGACAGCAATCAACGTGTTGTGATAACAGTTCCATTTTAACTCCCTGAATTTACATTTTAGTATGCAGCAAAGGTCGATTCTAGTCTAGGAATTATATTGAAATGTTCATCACTGGACTTGAGCCTGCAGGTTAGTAAGTGAGGACTGCATACAAAACTTCAACCCACGCAATAAACCATAACCTTTTCTTATCACCAGTGGTTAGTTACCATAGCTGGAATTCATGATCTGTTTGCCCTTGGAAGAACTCTGAATTAAAGAATGAGATGGAGGAGGGAATCGGTGATCAGGGCTTCCTTTGCAGCAGGCTATTCTGAAGAGGTGGCAGTAGTAGATAGCACCATATTCTCGTCATCTGTGTTGGAGGATTTAGTAGGGGTTGTTAAACTACGGAGTTTACAGCTCACTGAAATGTAGAAGTTGTTATTGTTCACAGCTTTCAATTTTAGAAGAAATGAAGGCAGTGATGGAAGAATCACATTACAGTTTATCACATGAACTGTTAAACTGCCCCGACAGAAATGGATTGTTTCACCAGCCCTCACTGAAGTAGACTAGGAAGGATGTAACAGGGACAGAACTGTAAAATGGACACATTTTCAAAAATCACATAAATTGAGTATATGCAATTTCACAGAAAACGTATGAACCACTGTGTGGGAACATGCACATGTGGGATGTGTGCATCAGGAGCTGAGGGCCAGCAGATGGAGCGACAGAAGGATTATCAGCCTCTGTGTCTCTGGAGTAAGCTGGGGTGAACACTATGCACCGGTCTTCAGACTTGAGTTACTTGATGTAAAGGATTGCTGTATTTCTCTTGCTGCCCTTTCTCCAAGTCCATAAACTAACAAATTCACAGCAATGATGGAAGCAGCATCAGATTCTGTCAGTGACTGTGAAGTACCAGGTGATTACTGTTACACAGAAAAAGAAAACTTCATTTCAGGATCACTTGCTATGTTGGAGATACATGCTTACATTGCCCCAGATGTACTTTGGGAGTATTAACTCTCTTGCAAATCAATGGCTTCTCTAAAGACAGATTTTTCTGAGCAGGGAGCTGATACTGCATGTTTATTTTTCAGATAAACTTCAAGTAGTATAGAATGAGCAGAAAGATATCTTGTAAAGGTTGATTTTTGGCAAAGACTTTTTTTCAGGTACCATGTTCAAGGGAGAATGGAAATTCTCAAAGAAAATGTGTCCTCTTAAAATGAATATTTAGTATAAGAATGCATCTACTGTGCTAAGAAATTGCCACTAAGAATTTCTATGCTATCTTTGGTTTTCAAACAGAGTTATATAACAGTTTTTATGGTCATTTGCAGCTGGAACTCTGTAAAACTTGTTTATCAGGGAAGTTTTCATGTCTAGTTATGATGTTTACCAAATATTAAGTAGTTGTCCTACCCTATGACTTTGCTCTGAATCACTCTTGTAAATACTTTCATAAGCAAGTACCCTGCCCTGTGCTTAACTTCTAACTTTATTTTATAAGAACTTAATGAATTTTAAGTTATATTGAAATTCTCGATGCTTGCTGGCAAGAGATGTTGATTTGAATAATTGTTCTAATATTAGATAACTTCCCTTTAAAATATAAAAGATTAAGGTTTCAAAAAGATTCTGATAAAACCAGAATTGAAAACCTAGAAAAGTCAGTGCTGGGGAAGTGGGAGAGATGGAAGAGAGAGAAACTGGAAATGTGTCCTGGGTTAAGCTGAGACAGAGTTAATTTTCTTCATAATAGCTTGCAAGAGGCTGTGTTTTGGATTTGTGCTCAGAAGAAAACTGATAAAAAGTGATGTTTACATGGCTGCCAAGGTCTTTTAGCTGCTGTGGCTGTCTGCAGACTGGAGAAGCTGGGAGGGAGCACGGCCCCAGCTGCTAGCCTGGGATTTGATCTTAGGTTCAGGATTGAGACCCAGAGTGGCCAATAATCTATTCCATAACATACACGTCATGCCCAGTATATAGGTGAGGACCCTCTGGAAGATCTCCCCTTTTTGGTTCAGGATCTCTTTTGCTCCCGGTCATCTCGCTCCAGGTAGTCACTCTCCCAAGGCCTTCCCCCACCCCGACCCGAGTCAGCTCTCGGTCTGGGAGGCTTGGACTGTTATCTCTGCTCTGTGAGTGCAGTTTCAGGACTCTCCCTGCTCTGGGATCACTAGCCGGGAACAGGCTGAGCCTTGGTCATCAGGTTGGGGGGCAGTATCACTGTGTATCACTCATTTGTATATTTGTATATACTATTATTTTCAGTATTATTGTAGCTTAGTTGTTAAACTGTGCTTAACCCACAAGTCCTTTTTTTCCTTTACCCCTTTAATTCTCTCCGTTATCCTTGGGGGGGGGGAGGAGGGGGGAGTTGCGTGAGCAGGTGTGTGGTTTGGCCCCCAGCCAAGGGCAAATCTATCACAAAATGTCATTATTCCCCACTTTTATTATTTTAGTACAGGTCTTGTACTATTTAGAGCTTTCCTTAATGCTTCACTTCTTGGAATCATGTGATTATCGGAGAAGTAGGCTTTCATTAAGAGTGTTTCTGGACTTCATTGAGTGAAAAATGAAATAAAATCGTAGGGTAAAAAATAATTAATAAGCACACATGTATAGATTGACAAGCTAACAGGCAAATAATGTATTGCTTTTCAAAATATGACTTGAAAGGTGTTACTTAATGCTTACTTTCAAGTATATTTCAGACTTGTTTTGACTGAAAATTTTTGCTTAAAATGATAGTTTTCTTTGAGATGCTCTTAATGTTTTCTTTAATTGAAAGTTTACATTGACAACACTATAAATAACTGAATCTAGTGCTCAGATTCTTTTCATCAATTTAGATAAATTTTTGGCAGTTAAAAATGAGTTGAATGAGGCTTTGAGCAACCTGGGCTAGTGGAAGGTGTCCCTGCCCATGGCAGGGGTTGGAACTTGACGATCTTTGAGGTACCTTCCAACCCAAACCATTCTGTGATTCTATGATTCTATGAATATTTAGGAAATAATCTATGAATGATCTATGTGTGAAAAGCATAAGCAAATAAGAAGGACTCATCATATCACTGAGCATGTCCAAAGCACATAGGCAGGTTGTGAGGAGTTTAGTTACCAGTGCTGTGTTACCTACAGGAAGGATATTGATGCTGTATCCTCTCTTCCATGCTTTTCTGTGCTTAGAAACCATGCTGGGTTCTAGCCTAGGGAAGCAAGTCTTCATAGACTCTTTTATTTCCAATGCAGAGGGGGAGATTTAAAGCAGGACCAAACTGATCTTTCCCTTCAGCAGCTACAACTGTCTCTCAGGTCGAGAAGGCCATTAGCTTCTCTTTGTGCAAACTCCACAGTTGTGCAGACCTGATTATCTGAGTGCTGAGGAGGTTCTTTAGAATGAAGGTTATCTGAGATAGCACTTGTATACTAATGATAGATGATAATCTGGTTACCTGAGCTGCACTTCTGACTTCCACGCTCTGAAAATTACACAAAACTAAGAGTTAGTCTTTCTTTCCTTATTACTATATGTTGTGCTTTTCATGGTTCCTCAGGGAGATCATTCTTAGTGTTTATCTAAAGATTTTTCTGGAGGTGCAAGCTAAGTGAAAGTGCTCGGTAAAATTGGCATAAAATATTTTGTTGTCATCCTCAATTATCCAACTGTATTTGCATCAGAAGAGTTTTAAGCCCTGCTGGTTCAAAACATAAACCACAGAAGGGTGACAGTTTAAGCAGTGACCTCAAAGCTGTCCTGAATGTCCTGGCCTTTGCCTCAAAGGAAGAAGCTGGCAAAGCTTATGAGCTCTGTTATTTTCTACAGTGGGTGTTTTCAAATGACAGACCCTTAATGATTTCTATTTGACTCATTCCCCTGTTGATTTGATCAAATGCTGACTCCACTCCGTGTTATTGTTAACTCATTAGGTGGTTATGGCTTTGGTTAAAACCTTGATTTAATGAACAGTGTCCAATTTCAGTTAGTCTAGCATAACAATAACTTGATTTACTTTCTTTTTTATGCATTGGCTTATTGATTTTCAGTAAAATTTAAAAAGACATGCAAAACTTATTTTCCCAAAGAATCACAAGACCAGACTATGCTGAGAAAGTCAGAGGGAATCCAAGTGAGACATCTGAGAGCTTCTGGCTCCAGATTTCTCGCTCTGTCATATGGACCAGTTAATCTGTAAACCAGTCTGACTCAGTAAATCGTCAAGTCATGTGGATGAAACACATAGAGGTGGAATATTTGACTTCTGGCTTGAAATACAAACACGTTGTAGCAGGTTCTGTATAGACAGACACATTCTGTTTGAGAGCAAGTGATCATAATCCAAATCCTGGGGAGGAAAGACGGACGATCTTGGGCTTCATTCAGTAGTTTCCTAATACCTATGAGGAGCTGGAAGGAGTGAGTTTATTTTCCTCTCAGCCACCTCCCACCCGCCCTGGGCTGTTGCTTCACAGGGTGCCAATTGCATCTAATATCACTGCAGCACAGGCAAAATAAACAGACTAGTATGCATCAAGATACACTGCAGATGTAAAGAAGATCCGAAGTCACAGATATGATGCACGAAGTGATTTTCCATTATAAGAAGCAGGATTTTTTTGTTAACATGAATGGGGTCAGGAGTTAACTCTACAAATCTTTACCTGCTTAACCTCCCAAATTTCTGCAAGTTCAGAAAGCTCCTATATATTTTTTTATAGAAATGAATTAATGTTCTGGAGTATTCTAAGTGCTCCTTGAGTGGAATACAGCATTATGTAGTGTTTCACACTTGAATCCATGGATTGTTACAGTGAACTTGACAAAAATCATCTCATTACTGTAGAGCATTTACATGTTCAGAGCTTGAAGAAACCTTTTCCAGGTTACCTCAGTCTGTCCAGGGAATATGCATTGCTCTTAGTGGTTTTAGTTAAGACAGAATTGTTTTATATAACATCTTAAGAGCCTGCTTGCCTTCTTGGGTTTCTCTAAACCATGCATAATGGCACACAGGGTTACAGGTGTAAGGAAAAAGAAAAGCATTCTCAGAATAAACCTCTATATTGTTCACTTTTATTGTTGGCTTTCTGTATGAGTCTACAATAGGCTGACACAGAAGTCAGTGCTTATGGAAGTGAGGGATTATGGAAGAGAGGAAGGACCAGGCTGAAATGCAGAGAGGAAGGCTGATGGGGAAGAATCAAGGGATTATAGAACAAAAGTTGTGCTTGAGTGCACCCTTGGGAGAGCTGCAATGAAAAGGAGCAGGAGAAGAGGCTGGAAATGGCAGCAGGAGGAATCCAGTCATGTTCCCCATGTGTGCCTTTGAGGGGACTACAAGGATGAGGAGTACATCTGACTGCTGTAAGGGGAGGTGGGGGTGAAGACACCTTTGTGGGAGTCAAAAGAGGCTGAGAGGAGAATTGTGTTACTATACCATTTCTCGCTATTATGATGGCAAAGCTGAAAAGGCTGTCTGTCCTCGGAGCAGAACAACTGTCTCATGCAGGTTTACCCTGACAGAAGGTAACATAAACACCTCCAGCTCTGAATGGACAAGGGCGGTGCATGACACCTTTGCTTTGAGTCAAGGCTATCAGTGAGGCAGCCACCAAGATGAAATAAAAAGAAAGCATGCATAAAGCTGTTAATCTGTGAAAAAGCAGGTGATCCTGGCGTTTCTGTGTGCTACTGGGAAAGCAGTATATATAAAGGCTAATGCAGGGAGAAAAAATCATCGAAGTTTTATGAAAGGATAGGCTGTGTTTTTGCAGTGCTGAAAATCTGGAGGATATTAAGAGTATTATATGAAACACTTATACTCCTTAGTAAGCATGCAGAATTCTTCAAGCAAACACTCAGTACTTTGCAGTAAATGCAGTGCCTAAAACTCTAATGATACAATGATATTTTCAGTGTTAAATAGGGTATTTTCCTTGTCTTCACTGGCACAGTGTCTCTGATGGATGAGAAAATGGAAGATAGAAGAAAAGAGGAAGTAGGATCTACTTGAGTTCCAATTGTAAACGTTTTTTCTGCTTTTTATTTTCAGTATCTTTCTACAGCAAAATATTAACTTTTTTATATTTTAGTGTATTTTCAGGATCAATGCTATGTATTTTACATCCTCTAACAACTTTTTGTTGGTTAGTGCTAGTCAGAAACTTTGCTGAGGATCAGGTCTTTTATCCTGTCATTTTATACTGTCACACTGCTCAGGGGAAACAGGAATATGAATACAGGTTTTCAATGCAGCAGCTCGGGAAGAGATAAAATTAATATTCTTTCCAAATGGTCAAGATACTATGTAATAATTTGAGATTATAAATCTTCTACACCTCTGTTTACAAGCAATAAACAATGTTGGAAATATAGAGGGAGCTATAAAATACTGGGGAAAATAAAATGTGAAAATACTTGGAAAACTTGTGAATGCACAGATTTATTGATGAGAATAAAAATATGAATGTCTGAACACTAATATATGAAGTAGTTTAGCTTTTGTACTGTTGATCATTATCTCTGAAAAATATTGTAAAACCTGAAGCTATGAAGACTGGTGAAAGACAAGTACTATATTAGCTTTCAACAAGAATTAAAAAAACCCACAAAACAAATTCAGGAAGAAAATTAAGCCTGATAGTTGCTCTCATAAATGTAATTACCATTCCTAATAAAAAAGGTTTTATGTTACAAGAAAAATGTCTTGACTGTATCAAAGGCAAAAGCAAGCATAAATTAGAGCATTGGTTATAAAGAATAAATACTAGAATGTATACATTCTTATTAACATTTACCAAAATACTTTTGAAATAATGAATGTACAAACTTGTACTGTACTGAATCAAAATAGATTTACTAGCTGCTTTTTAAAATGTAAACAACTATAAACCTGCAGTAATAAAACTAGCTATAAGGACATGAACTTTCTAAAAGCCTTTGAAATACCATGTGACACCAAGATGAAACTAAAGGGAATGATTGGTGTGGAGCAATGTTTGTTCATCTGGCTTCCTGAATTTGCAGCATTTGCTCTTGGCTGGTATTATTTTGCTGTGAGAAGTCAATTATGTTAACTCTGTTCATAGGCTTTGATGCCAGCATACAGTTCATTGCCATAAAATTGAAGGTTTTCCTCATGTATCCTTGTACTATTTCAATGGCTGTCATCTAAATTATAAGCCATGCTTTAACTGTCCATAGAAAAGTAATCTGGCCTGTTATCAAAACACTCATGAAATGTATATAGCAGAATATTCAGTGGACTTTGTAAGAAGACATAATGATCACAAACCTGAGATATATCAGAAGTTGAAAGAGATGCTAGTTGTGTCAGAGAATTATGGAAACCCAAAAAGATTAAAGCGGCACTGTAGAGAAGAATAAAGTCTGTTTACTTGGATTTAGAAATTATGTATATAATGTACACCCACTTTTAAATAACTTACTGCTATGAGACTGAATTACAAAAACAAGTGTTTCCAAGAGTTTTTTTCCCCCATATTTTTTTAATGAATTGTCGTATTTCAATAGTATACTAGATATCTCTTTGTTCTTATACAACAAACACTCCTAATGAGCTATTAAATGTCTCATTTCCCTTCTGTTTTTTTCCTATCCCCTGCCTTGTCCAAATTGAACTTGGTCATTAAGTGGAGGTCAATTTTTTCACTGTAATGGTCTAATTTTCTTTGGTATCTTTCGCACTTCATTGCTTGTGAATTTTGTAATCTTTGCTCTCATAAAGAAAACTGGTGTACTGTTTCAACCTTAACACTGCTAAATTGAAATACAAAGTCACAGCTAATTGACAGACGACTACATTTATGCTAGTAAGCAAAGTTATTTTCCAGATAAGCGTGACCAATGGAATAAGATTGGTATCCCCCAAATAGAAGGTCTTCCTTCAGGGCTCTGACAGATAAAATATCCTGTTTGGTAGACCTGTGAGTGAGCCTGCAAGAGGAAGGGAAATCCTTGACTTCACCAAAGCTTTCCCTCAGCTCACCAGCTGGCATTAAGCTTTCTGTTGACACCACATGGTGCCCTGTGATGCTGCAGGCTAAAGAACCTTTTTCTTTTTTTGTGAAGTTATTTGGTTTAGGAAATACTTGGCTTCCTAGAATGACAGGAGAAGTGCCTTTCACATTTGGGTGTCCTGCAGAAGTTTTTAAACTACTTTTTCTTGAGTGTGCACTGTTTTTAGCAAGTTAGAGCAATTGGATAATTCTGTTATTAGTTTGGAAATGTTTGCAAAAGGCAGTTAATCAATACATTTTCTGTTCTGAGTAACAAAGGTGAAAATGACAACTGGTGCTGTATGGAATATTTTATTTTCTTTTAATTACGGATTTATTTCCTGTGTGGTAGAAAACAAGACTTTACTGGCTTGCTTCCTTGTTTTAATTCCTTGTGGATGAAGAAGAATCAATACAAATGAAGTTCTGCAGATCTGCCTACCTATCTACATTTGGGTTCAGCAAAGTTACTCAAATTCCTAATAGTTTGGAAGAGCAGATCTTCATGTGTAAAGTGAGAAAAGATAATTTCTTTTTACCTCAGCAAAAGCACACTAGGCATCTTTGTCTGTGAATACCACAGCTGTGATTAAGTATTAATTATACTGCTGGAGGTAACTGCAGGTGATAAGAGGCTTGAAGTATTTGCTCTCCAGCAAAAACAATGTTTTATATATGACATACTTATTAGAAAAACGATTCTTCTAGAATAAGTTCTTCAGAGAGGGACTACTCCAAAAGAAGGTTTCTTTACTTTGGTATTTGTAAAGGAAACAGCTTTCTTTTTTTCCCTTTTGTCTTTATATTCTGGTATACTGTTTTAGAAAGTGGTGTTTTTATGATTCAGAAGTTGGAATGAATCAACTCTTCCAGGTGATCTCTGATCACTGTATTGTGAAACCTCTCTTTCTATTTCAAATAGCTGTGGTGTGGAAAAACCCACAGGGTGCCAGAATCCCATAGAGCGATAGGAACTTGGTGTGTAGTCACACAGGATGTGATGGGGCAGATCCTCTCTGTCAGCTGTGAGCACTCCCCAACTGGTTTTAGTGGGATTATAGGACACGGAGCATAGCACTGCGCAGCCTTGTGGAAATGCTGCACTGTGTAGCTCTCTTGCTCCACGCAGGGGAGGAGCCCACTTGTGTCCCAAACCCACCTGTGACTCTGTGTTGTCTCTCCCTGTCAGGAAACACCCCGGTGCTGCCTGCAGGTGGTACCACCAGCTGCCCTTGAAGCACAGCGTGCCCAGCTCATCCCTGCTGTCCACAGGAAACGCCTTTAGGGACTGTCACGGCTGAGAGGCCTGGCCCCACTCATGGCTGGCTGATGCCCCGAGGGGGTTTAACACCACCCTGTCAGGACTGAGACTGGCTGCGGGGTGGCCGCTGGGCGCCTGCACCCTCAGGCGGTGTCCCAGGGGGTGCGTGTGCCCCCTCAGGTGGCATTTCCCTCTCAGGTGGCGTTCGCTGCTGCGCCTGAGGAGACAGCTCTGGTGTGGAAATACCTGTAAGTTCTGGCCTTGCCTTCTACCCCAAAGTTCCACTGATGAGGTCAACTTATGGTATATTTTTTTTTGTTTATGTCACAAAAGAAGGTGTGATTTCCCACAGTTTGTTTTTTCTCTAAATGATAACAAAGGTAATGTCAAAACAAAGATACTTCCAAGCCTGCTTGTTTTCTGGGAGCTAATTTTGAAGGGCTTCCTTGTTTTCTCCAAGGTCATAACCTGTAAGTAGTAGGTAGGTAAATGACTTCACGGAGAGGAAAAAGGCATTTCTCTCAGACAAGGTCTAAGGAGATCGAAGTGCTACAGAGTCAGGCTAAATTGAATCCATTGATAGGATGCAAAGTATTTGCAAAGAAGGCAGCTATGGAACAAACCTCTGAGAGACTTGGTAGGCTTGTAGTTGAAAATCTCCAGTTTAATATTTTGCTTGTCCTGCTAAGACACTGCTGCAGTCGAACCAGAATTTATAAGCTTGTGGGTGTTCATGGGGGAGTGTTGCGACTTATGCTCAAGTGGGTTCTTGTTCTGTCACCCACATGTGATATCCTGGAACTCTTAATGATACGACTCCTGTTGGCTTGTGTACAACCAAGATTTCATGTGAAACACAGAATATTGATTAAGACAACAGATTTGAAAACACAGTGTTCTAAAAAGGGGAATTCATTCCCCTCGTACCTTCATGTAACCCTAGAAGTTGCTCTGAGTATTATTATTTTAGCTTTGAGGAACTTGTATAAATAGCTCCTTGCAAGGTAAAAGAAGACATTTTTTTCCTTAGAGCACTGAACAATATGTTTAATGTTGACATTTGTGAGGATTTTAATGAGCTCAAACCATGCAGTGTTCTTCAATTAACTTTGATTATACTTGTGTTTAATTTATTTTTGGACAATAACTAGAAAATTAGTTTTCATTCAGGAAACAATTGGAACTCACCATGTCTTGACCTCCTATGCACCCGTGTAATTTTAATGGAGACAGAACTGAATTTCATTAGCAATGAGACCAGTGCACCCGAAAACAGAATCTCTCTGTTTTCTACCCCAAAAAATGACAGTAAGAATGACAATGATGAAACTAGACAATAATGATGGAAAATAACAGTTTTCATTATTGTCAGATTTTATTTAAGATTGAACACGCAGATGCTAACAGCAATAAAGTGTTTGGAGGCAGTCAGGACATCAAACCACTGTGCAGGAAATAACATAGGTTGCAGGCATACAGGGTGAGGTTGTTTTGATTTGCTTTGTTTTTTCTCCTGTGTAATTACCTTGTAATTTTACTTCAAAACGGAGAAGGCAAAATCCAGTGAAGAAAAATTAGATTATTTGCAAGACTAATGTGAACAGTAGCCATGTACCAAAACAAGTTAAGTGTGCCTTCTAAGACTGAGATAATTTCATGTACTGTATTTTCAAAGTGATTTTCCCAGTCTGGGTTTGAGTATGGTCGTGTGATGATTCTGCTCTCTGAAATGTATACGCAAATGTTTTCTTTCTAATATGGAGCTGTGCATGTGTGCGGTTTGGCGCTCTGGCTATCATCCTGCCACGAGTTCCTGTGGGTGACAGAGCTCAGATGTCTACAGCCATTTCGTTTTGCATGCTCTTTCCCTTGAAGTTCCAGAGTATTCTGATGACCACTCTTGATTAGTGAAGTGCATCTGCCATGTGTTATAAGCACATTTGAGTAATCATGCCTAATCGTATTAG
Organism: Syrrhaptes paradoxus; assembly: GCA_013400615.1. Lineage (NCBI taxonomy): Eukaryota > Metazoa > Chordata > Aves > Pterocliformes > Pteroclidae > Syrrhaptes > Syrrhaptes paradoxus. The sequence goes on from VZTO01002361.1 coordinate 23,997, forward strand.
TTTCTGTGTTGTTGAGGAAGAGGAAGGACAGATGGAATGACAAATGAAATACGAAGGGATGGTGTTTTCTCAGGGTCTTGGTCCTCAGTGCAGCACGTCTGTTGTCATTGAGGTAATTCAGTATCAATATGTATTGTACGGAGAGGTATGTAATAAAAGTCTATCAAATATGCTGCATTTAGCAATAGCTTGCATTCACTGTTTTATTGCAGTTCATGTTACTTCTGTTTATTAGTGAAGCTTTGTATTCTTTGAGTTCCACTTCAGTTTCTCTCATCTTGTTAGCACTGTAGGGGCTGATGTTCATCGTGATCTGTTGATATTAGCACATTCAGAGGAGTGAGCCTTTCTCATGCATCTTGCTGTAAAAGTACAAATCAGAGCAGTTGTGCTGCTCTTTTTTTGAAAAGCCGATTAAATTTTGTATTGGGTCAGGCTGAGATGGAGTCAGTATCCCCACAGCAGCCCTCACAGTGCTGAGTGTGACCCTGGCACCTAGAGGGGTGTTTAGAACATGGCTTGGGAGGGGGCGGAGCTGGGAAAGTTGACCCGGATTGTCTGTTCCATAACCATGTGACATCAGCTCAGCCATAAAAGCTGAGGGAAGGGAGGAAGGGGGGGGCATTTGTTATAGCATTTTTCTCCAGGAGCAGCTGCTGCATGTACTGAAGTTCTGCTTTCCTGGGAAGTGGCTGGACATCGTTTACTAAGGGGAAGTAGAGAATAACATCTTTGTTTTCCTTTTATTTCTGTCTGCAGCCTTGGCTTTTGGTTTAATTACACTGCTTTTATCTTGACCCACAAGTTTTTCATCTTATTCTCCCCCTTTATTTTGCTGAAGGGGGGAGTGATAGAGGGGTCTGGTGGGCACCTGGCATCCAGCCAATGTTAACCCACCACAGTTTTGTTGAGAGTACAATGACTGAGGGCTCTTTTGTATTTGAGTGCTCATCTTGCTTGTCTTCTACAAGTCTAGGGTTTCTTTAAGATGACTGGAAAAAAACATGCTTCATGAAGCACGGACCTGCTTCCCATCTGATTTTGGTTTCAGCTGTACTGGACCATAACTTTGTCTGCATTGTGGTCCAGTGTATCTGCATGTTAAACAAAACAAACAAACAAACCCCAAACAACCAACCAAAAGTTATATGTTTTTTTAAAATTTGTTAATGGTGACATCAGGGAACATGTTGTTACTACTTGCTGCTGCTTCTTGATTTCACGTTGCTAACTGGCGTCGCTGTTATGCTAGATCAGGCACTCAAATTACTGGCTGCAGAGGAAATAGTAGGGAAATGAGGTAGAATTGAGATGCTCATCATGCAAAAACTCTGTCTGCTTGATGCAGGATGGATGTCGGGCTTTAAGAGACAAAAACCATAGATGTTGGGGAAGTTGTCATTCACTGTTAGCCTACTATAGAAAGATTGTTCCTAATCTTAGTTTTTCCTCTAAAAGACTTCTCTCCCCCTCCCCCTTTTCTTTCATTTAGAAAGAGTCTAGAATATAAGGGATCAACTTCTGATCAGTGGCAATATAAACCTCTAACAATATCTGAATACTTTTTGCTTGAAAAGCAACATAGCAGTGAAACAGATGTCATAGTATGTTTGGTACTTTCACTTCAGGGACAGAAATGTGTTAAGACAAGTTATTCATGTTTTTGGTGGTCAAGGGAAGAGACAAGGCAGGTGGGAGAAAGGTGCTTTGTGTAAGTAATTCCTGAGAGGAAGAGTAGTACTCTTAAAATGTGTAAATTTAATCCAGATTTTTAAATGTGATTATTATGGGAAAAAAAATTGCTTTTATGATGTGATTTGAAAAAATCTAAAAAATCCATAACAGCAGCTTGGTTCTGAAGGGCTTTTTTAGATTTGAGACTGTTATGTTGGGTATAAATCTATTTCAAGTTCAAGTTTAAATCTTTTTTTTTCTTTTTAAAAATCATACCTTAATTAGTAATTTTTTAAAACCTAGAGCAAAGTATATCACCAACCTTAAACCTTGGGTGTTAGAATAGTTCTCCAGGAGTACTTCTGTACAGTGGTCATGCTTCAGGTTTTCTCTGGACTAATTTCAGGTGAAGCATTACAAAGGGCTGTGACAGATCCTGGTAGGATCAGGTATGGTGGCACAATATTTATTTCAGTTTACTGACTCTGAAAAAATTCAGTTGTAACAATAAAGGACTTGCAGGTGGGGCCTTAGAAAGTGGTGTGGTGCAAAGCATGTTATCCTTAATTTCATGGAGTGATTGTGAATTTTGGACTATCAAGGCTTGAGTCCTTATTCAATTAAAATATGTACATAATTTTGTGGTAGTATTCTTTCTAAGAAAATATGTGTGCTTTCAGGATATACTATCAGATCATCAATACACATTTACAGAACCACTTATATTTTCTTACTACTGCATTGCAAAGATAGATTTCCACCATGTACCAATTCCTTTCACAACCATATTCCAAAAATAATTTCCTTTGTATGCTAGACTACTTTTCTTTTAACAACAGTCTGTAAATTTGTTGGCCTTTAAGTATCTCAGAATATTGGCTTCATAGGTTGGAGATATTCTGGGTTTTTTGCAGCAAGAAATGTGGATACCTTGGGAATTTGCCTGCAGTGCATTAAGTAAGTTGCAAGAAAAAGCACAAGACTCTACAGGAGGAGGCTTGGCCAGATGGAAGATTTGTTTCCATCACGCCAGTCCTGTTTCAGGGACAATCCAATGGAGGATCAATAGGATATGGATGAGCTTTCTGAATTGGTATGTTGTGGATCTGGGTGCAAACTTCTGTAGCAGGCGAATGCCACAAACACCTAGACAGCAATGAGTTATGTCTGGTGCTCGCTTCTTAACTTCATCAGCATGCTGCTATGTTTAAAGATTGTGTGGTCTTTGTGGACAGTTGATTTCAGTTGTCAGAAATGTATTGACTCAAAAAAAATCTAGGTGTCTGGTGTCAGCCTGGAAATGTCTCCCTCCACTGATTTTGTAGAAAATAGTGATTGCTATAGCACTTATATTAGACAGCTTCTTACCCTATTTTCAGTCACTCTAGTGTGCCTTTTCTCACTCCTGATCAATGTAAACACAAATGCCTTGCTAGGGAGAGGAGCTCGGAATCTTTTTTCTTATGTTTTGGAATGTCTCACTAGAAGGAACTGAGGAACAAGGCAATGATCAATATGAGAAAAACATTTTCCCCTCCATTCTTGAAAAATTAACCTATTGTTTTCCATTCCTGTTGCAAGCCGTGTTGTTTGTATTTAAATTACATGAATTCACATACACCTCAGTAAAACTCTAAACAAAATCTGGAGTTATCCAGTGGTGAGTGTGTGGCTTGCTCTTGTCTGCATTCGCCTGCCTCTAAGGTATAGCGTAATCAGCTTATTGAAATGATGCTGTTAGGCTAGATGAGTTGTTAGATCCAACTTCATTTGGCTAGAGCAGGGCATTCTTACCTTCTTGGTTTCCCCCTTTGGTTTTTATGTTGTGGTTTTTTGCAACACATGGTAGCAGAACACAGGTCAGTGGAAGACTGAGTTCCAGAAGCTGTCTGAAGCTGTTCTCTCTCTTGCCCTGCTTGTCAACATACCTTCTGAATGTCTGAACCTGAGCCTATTGTGGGAAAGCTGTTATAAGTGCTGAATTAATTCTAATTGCTATATTGGAAGAGAATCTGACTGAGTAACCTGCATGTGGTCTCTCCTTTACCTGGGGAGTCCTCTGTGGGGAGAGAATTTATAGGGTTTTCGGTAGACAAACACAAAAATGCAAAAACAGAAAAGCGAGATTAAGTAATAAATGTATTAAATGAATTCCTGGTTTTGTACTAATGTAATCTGACTTGGCTACAAATCGTGAACATATTGCAATATTACCCTCATTATATTGTGCATGGTTGTGCTGCTCATAGTCAGATAGTTGTGTGATGAAAGATGGTATTGTGTCGTCTTTTCTGTAAGATTGGTTAAGAGCCTTTTCTCTGAATTCACTTACTCTGGGTATTTATATCTTGGCGTTTTGGCCACTTTGGTTTTACATCAAATCTTCCCATAGGATAGGAACACATCAATATTCTTTGTGGGATACAGTCAAGAGGAAAGTGTACAGCTGTGTGATCTAATGCAGCTTTTGAGAGCTGAAGCTGTGGACTTCAGGTTAACGTATTTTCTGTTGGGTCTTTCAAATCTATGAATAGTTGCATACCAGTTTCTACATAGAATTTACTGTATTATATTAACACAAGATTTCTTGATGTAAAATAGAATGCCTCTTGTGATTTACAGGGCAAACCCTTACTTATTATAATGTATCTATAGTTGCCAGCAAGGTTCTTTGCCATTTCCACCAGTTTCTTCACTGCGCAATACTGAGTTCAGCCATAACCGTATGTTTCATGTTCTTACAATGTGAAGACTCTCTTCTTCACAGCATACTTGTTTGACTGGACTTCTAGAGTGTGGATGGCTTCTAAACATAAATAGGAGTTAGACTCAAACAGAGGATGAACTCTAACTCCCCCATCCCCTTCAACTTTTAACCTATTCAGAATCTTCTCAACCCAGCAGCTTTTGGAATTATTTCTTATGTTTACAATTGAAAGGTCCAATTGAGAGCAGATGGCTTGGAATTATTTATTTTAACAAACAAACAAAAAAAGCGCTTTCTCCAACCTATTGAAATTTCAACAGTTTCAGAATTTCAAGGTTTTCTCAGCCTGTTTCTGCACAGCATTTTCTGTTCAAACAATCATTGTAGAATGATCTTATCCACCAAGGAAATGTATAGGAAATGTCTGTGTGTTCAGTGTGGCTCTTGGTTTTTCACATGGGAAAAATTGAGGCAGAGTGGTGAAGAGCTCGTGTATGTCTTACATATTGAATGTAACTTGTCAACTTTGTCTGTGGTTTCTTCAGGCTTGGCTTGCTCTAGGTCTTTTTTCAACACAGATTTTTTTGACATCTCCGTTCATGTTAATGTGCTTTTCAGTAGGCAGGCTGCACAGGCTTTGGAGAGCTGTACTAATCTCCTTTAGGGTTGTTTTGACATTCCAGTCAAAGTGTACAAATGGGGTTACTGTAGCATTCTCCCTTACAGCATAGTTTTTCCTCTTAAGAAGTGTTAGCCAGTCTTTTAACCCAACCTTTTTGGAGAGAAACTATGGTGGTGTATGTGCGGTCTTTGAAACATTCTGGTCTGACGAAGTGTTGCTCTTTATGGCAGTAGGAGCGATGGCCATTCCAGGTGGGATTATATGGAAATTGGCACTTGTGGCTGTGCCCTGCTTACTGCTGTGCTGTTTTCTTGGTCATCTCAAATGCTGGATAGCAAACGGGATGACGGCTTGGATACCTGGTCTAGAAGGCATTGAGACTGGACTTGCCAGTGGGTAATTGCTGTGCCACAGGTTTGTGGGGTCAGTTTGTATGACTGATACTCATCTGCTGTGGATTAAATCACAGAAATGGTGCCCAGAAATGGGGCTCCACCTGCTTTCAGGTCTGTGCCAGTTCTTGGAGTGTTGACACAGCAGTGTCTTTTGCTTCTGATTAGCAAACTACTGCAGGTTTTTCCAGTTGCAGAAAGTGGTGCTAGTGGCACAATGTCCAGACTGTTGTGGTGTGACTGCCCCAAGACCATGGGGCAGCCTCCAGCAAACTGACAAATGTGTGTTAGGTTCTGTGTGCTGGAGAACATCTGCCCTGGGTGAACTGCATAGTGCCAGCTGGCAGGGCAGAGCCTGTGAAGTAATTGGAGTGGCTGACATCAGGATGTCAGTCTCTTATGGACTATGGGTTTTGTGTGAAGTAGGCTTTCAAGGTGTGAAACACTGCTTTCACGGTCTTATTGGGGGTTCTGCAATGTCTACCATGTGTTTCTTGTGTCTGAGGACTCCCTGACATATGGCATCTGTGATTAGAATAGTTGAGATGATAGGTCTACATGGTAGGTAGTGTTGAGTGAGACAGCATGGTACAACCCAGCAGGGTAGTATAGCTGCAGGATATGAGCCCATCAGATCTCACCTCCATGCTAGTGCAAGGTCTGGACAGCTGTGGAACTGAATTCTTTGAAAACTGTGGTTGTATGTTTCCCAAATATCTTTAATAGATAATAGCTGTCCATGCTTAATACCTACAAAGTGTCAAATCCATTATTTTTCTCAGTTATGGAACACTTACCTCACATGAAGGTAAATGCCGAAAGCATTTTGGAGTAGGCCACTTGTTTGCGCAGCTGTGAATCCATGTTTTTTGGGTTTTTTTTTATTGTTTTTGTTCTGTTTTTTCTTAGAGCCAGAGCTCTATAAAAAGATATGCAGTGCTGCATGGTAACAAATCAGTGTTTGGATATTTTAGAGTTATTCTTGGAAATGCATAATTTGGTTCACAGAGGTGGGGAGTGGCAAGTGCTCAACATCCTCAAAAACCAAATCTGGCTGGTTTGGATGTCATCAGGGATGACTGGTTTTCCAGTGTCTGATAATAAATTAACTGGATTTCATAATTGAAAATAGCGTACATGTAAAAGTTTGCAATGAATATACCTTGTAGGAAGCCTCATTTGTTGTTTCACCAAGTTGCACATCAAAATTCCTTCCTATTCAGGGGAAATCACCTCTCTCTTAACTTGGTGCTTGTCCATCACCTTACCACTTATGCTCTTGTTGAGTGAAATGCCCAAATTTGAAAGACGAATGGAGTCCTCTAAGAAAACTGAAGGTCCTGCAATCCTTAAGAAAATTTGTTTGAGAAGGGAGACACAAAATAAAGCCCTTCTTGGGGGAAAGGCTGACATGTTGCTGATCTGTTTGGTCTGCAGGCTTGGAAGCATGCAGCCCATGAAGCCACTTGTAGCGTGTAGCCCAAAGTGGTCATGCAACATGCTGCGACTCCAGTTGGCAACTATGTGATCTAGCAAGGGGTTCCGGGAGTTTGAGAAAAATGCTAAGAAGGATTAACAGCTGAAGTTATGGAGCTGGTGTGAAGTGAGAGGAGAAATGGGAGAAGTGCTGATAATAGTACACTGTCTGTAAGGAAGAGGGCTTGTTCCTTTTGCTGCTTATGGAAAAGCAGAACTGTGAAACACAAAGCTTACTCTGACATCAAGCTGCAAGCCAAATTCCAAATGCTATATACTTCTTCTAGGAATAAGAAAAAGAAAGCCTACTGCATTTTGCAAAGTTGATCTCTCATGATGATGAACTCATTAAGGGAAGATTGTGTATATGTCTATGAAATTATGGAATTTAGGTTGTGTATTGCTAGTGTGGGAAAAAAACAAGACCACAACTCCAATGAAATAAAAACCAGTGTGTTTGAAGAGCTGAAATTTTCAGGGGAAAACTGATGTTAGCTTGTAGAGCAAGTTGAAAAGCAAATGTGGAAAATTTGAAACATCAGACTCTACAATGCTATATTTAGAATCAATTTATAACAAAGATTGGAGTTTAGACATGTAGGTATAGTATGATTTCTCTTTCCTGCCTAGATCTTTGTCTTCTTTTTCAGCATTTGAATTAGTTAGAAACCTTCAAAGACTGCAAAATATCCAGTTTCAAGAGCTGAACTTCTGGGCTGACTCCAGGAAAAGATCTGGCTGTAAAGTCCCGAAAGGGGCTGTACAAAATGAAGTCTCTGGAAAATAATAAAATTACTATTCAATCAAAACAGATATGCAGCTGGAAGAGGGTGTTTTAACAGTGTGTCATCAAGTCTAACAAGCCAGAAGGTTTATTCTGTCATATTTTCAGCTTTACAGAGGCTCTTTCCTTCCACTTTTTTTCTCTTCTCTAATTCTTCTAGTCCGAAAGTTTAATTCTTCAGTTTGTAAAAGCTTTATTTTATCTTATGTGCCAGATCATTTCTATAAAATTAAGGTAAGCAATTTTAAATAGTGTAGAATGCAGCCTGTCTTATGTGAGTGGCCTCTACTGTGTTTTGAGAATTTAAAGTTGTGGACTTGTAACAGCTATCAGAATTAGACTCTGAGCTAATACACTCACAAATAGAGATGTGATCAAGGAAATACACTATTTGAGTGGGATAATATTGTGCACTGTTTACAGAATGTTCTTACAAAGAAAAAAGTGAACCACTTAAAATTGTAGCCTCCTCTTGAAAAGATGTATACAGTTGTGGTTCACTCAGGTGCAGATAGTTTATTTGGTTAATAAACTGAAAGTATATCCAAAACTCTGGTTCAAAAAAACAAGCAAGCAAAAGAAACCCCAAACAAACAGATGAATACTTGCCAGGAAACCATTTAAATCTTATTTGTCTTTCTATTGTGATTTCTGCAAATATTTTGATTATTACAGTGCCTGGATACTAGTTTTCTAAATGTAATTTTTATGCATTAATTAGTAACTATTAAACATTTATCCCAAAACACACAGATTAAGCATTCCAATGTGCTTTTCTAATTACATTTAAAAAATGAAGCTGTAAAAATGCCTGCAGTCAGTTGTGTGCATGCACACGCATGCAGCTCTCATTAATGTCAGTGAGAGTTAAATCATAGAATCATAGACTGGTTTGGGTTGGAAAGTACCTTAAAGATCATCAAGTTCCAACCCCCCTGCCATGGGCAGGGACACCCTCCACTAGACCAGGTTGATCAAAGCCTCATCCAGCCTGGCCTTGAACACCTCCAGGGATGGGGCATCCACAGCTTCTCTGGGCAACCTGTTCCAGTGTCTCACCACCCTCACAGTGAAAAACTTCTTCCTAA
>VZTO01002362.1:2528-26409 GCA_013400615.1 Syrrhaptes paradoxus
TGTAGACTAACATGGCAATGGCAAAAAATATTAATATTTTAACATGCATAAATTTGATTTCAGTGAGGTGATAATTTGATTCATAGATAACTCTAAAGCTTCAATTTAAATAAAAGGAAAGCGTTTATCAATTCACAGTCTTTTGAACCCGAGAGATTTTAAGAGTTAACTGTGTAATGCTAATGAAAGCTGTCTTAAAGCTGGGTGTTCAAAGTTAAGCTCCTAAAATTAAGCTCTCTAATAGAGCAGCTTCACTGGCTGGTATGTTAACCCTCCACTTGCTACCAGTGTTCTACTGACAGAGCAAAGAAAGGCTGAAACTGATTGTTGTGGGGAAGAGGGATATTTCAAAAAAAATCAGTGACTTGCAGTCTAGCATCAAAGTATATTAAGCAGTTATTCAAGACAGACTTCATCCTGACAAGACTGGTTTTAACAGGAAAAGGAAACCAAAATGGGCGGGGGGTGGGGGGAATGAAGATGCCAAGTCAACGTACATTTGTTTTGTTAGGTCTGTGGCTACAACCACCTCACAACCACCTTATTAGAAAGCATATTTTACCAGACTATTCTTTCAAATCAAAGGAAGATATCAAATATGTCCCTGTGTTAAATCCTATAAAATAAGATACTTGTAACAAGACTGCTTTACAAATCAGAGATTACACGCTTTTGGTTCCCCCAAAGAACAGAAATAATCAAAATGGTAACATATACGTAAGTAAAGGCTGTCCCACGCCAAGAATTTTAGTCGACAAACAGTTGTGTCAAGACAGCAAAAAACAGCTGTGTAAGCTAAAAGAAATAAGATAATTTTTATGGGAAAATAGCATGGACTCCTTCAGCAATCGCAGTGTTATTTTATGAGTTGACACACCAGTCACTAATGGGATTTGGCCAGGTGAGGCAGTCCTCAGAATTGTTTTGGAGCTTTTATAGTTTCTTTTCAGTTAAGCATGAGCAACAACAGGCACATGTGATTTTTCAAATATGTGTTGCTAGAAGAAATTAAATGATCAAGAGTTGGAACCATTACACTGTTCAGAGTACTAGTCCCCTTTTCTGAATTGGGCACTGAGCCATAACGTTGAAAATGCCATTGCCCACCTCACTTGAAGACAGACACCTCTGGAAGTCTTAGACTTGCTAATAGAAGATGAGGAAACCTCACCTCCAGAAAGAATTTGTCCTATGACCCAGCGAGATCATTTACAAAAGACAAACATTTACAGATCCGCAAGCCCAGGATGCCCAGAGCTTGCTGAACACCTCATTTCACAAGACAGGCAAGATGTGCATCTAGATCCCTGGAAAACAACTCTTCCTGTAATCTGAATCACAATAAAAACAGCAAGTTGAAGCAGAGAAAAATGCTTTATTGTGCTGAAAATAAGCGCAGGCCTTCAAGGAGACCTGCCTGGTTCCCTCTGGAGACATCAGAGTTCCTCCTTAACAAAAGGCTCAAGGGCCTTTTTGCAGATTTCTGCAAGGACTGAGAGGCTTTGGCTCCATGTTCATCATGATGAGAAGCAAGAGAACAAGCTGCCTGTCAACTATATACTTTCACATATTAATAACCTGGTTGCCTCCAGCAAGTTACTGGTTATCTAGATGTTGCCGCTTTTAAGGTATTACTCTCTGCAGGACAGCACATGAGGAGGTACAATTGCACAGGACAAAGCCATGGGTTTCCTTTTGAACACTGCCACATGATCACAAGCACACAAAATAAAACACAATGAACTTTAGAGCAAGTTCCTGGCAACTCGGTAAAACAACACAACATTGAAATGCTTTTGTCTTTAAAATAAAACTATCTGCATAGCTCTGCTCTCTGCCACATGTTTTTATTCACCTTTTCTGAAGCCAGCAAGTACTTTTTGGGGCAAAGGCTGCATTTGGACACCTAATACCACACACAGCTGTGGTGCTCTGGGAACAGAAGGTTCATCCCAGCTGTTAGCAAGTAAGACCTGAGAAAGGATCATTGTCAGCAGGCTGGAGACTTCTCTGGCATGCATAAAAATGCTGTCCATCCCCTCATTAACTTTCTCTCCCAGGCAATTAGGAAAACTTGTGCACTATTGCAGGAGATAATTGGAAATGAACATGTACTTGCCCTATATCCAGCCTAATTGTAGACCTGCAAGTAAAATCCACTTTCCTGAAGCAAGAGACGCTTGATTTAATGGCTATGGGGAACTGAGTAATAAGTTTGCTCTGGCCCTCCACATTTTGTCTTCAGAGCATAGCACTATCCCTAATAGAACCCCTTAACTTGACCTGTTGTACATAGATTTCATTGGTGTAGAAAGAAATACTCTTGCTTATCCTGTAGTGAAAACCAGGCATTAATATAAATATATTTCATTGTAATTCTCCATCTGACCACACATCTTAGTTTGTTTTCAAGGAGTCAGCAGCAGCCTGCCTCCTCTCTCTTTTCTTAAAGAAGTATGGCATGATGAAATGTGAGAAGCCATGGTATTGTCAGAAATTGTTTTTCAAACCTTGACATCTGTTTACGACTATTGCTAAAGCGAAAAAGTGGGAATTCTCTTAAATTTCAAAGATCATATCTGATGCATACAAATATCTGACTAAAGAACACACTATTTTATACACAAGCACAACACATGTTGACTGATTCACGCAGCTCTGCTTTAACGTGAAGTAACGCTAACACTACCAAGACACAGGGACTGAATGACCTCGATCAGTGTTGCCAGTTTTTAAAGCTTAGTGTTAGTGCAGCGTTGTGCAATTTAGCAGTATAACAATCCTCTGCAAATCAAGAAAGCAAAGCTGCTTTCTCAAAGCCAAATACAAGCAACAAAACAGAGCCACAATACATTTCTCTGCATTCTTTTCCACTCTTTCCTTACTATCCAGTGACACTGAATACCTTGTTAACTGTGTTTGTCTTTTGGCTTCCACATTGAATGAATTGAACTACAAGAATCTCAAAACAAAGATTAAGTTTTTATGGTGGCTGTGGGCATAGCTTTTGGTTATGTGAGTTACCTCATACCTCTCCCAAGCAGCATGTTTTTCTCCTTCTGATTTAGTTTTGGCTACCATGTGTGGGTATGCAGAACATTTTGTCGCAGAGGCTATATGTCTTTTCCTGTATCTAAAGGTACCTCAAAATCTGAGCTTACGTATTTCCAAAACTCCAAATAACTCTGGAGCACAACGTCTGGTGCCATTGGAGAGAAGCTATTTAGATTATAAGCTGAAAAAGAGCAATGGGTGTGACGGAACTCAGAACTTGGCTGGTATGTGTCTAGGGCAAACAGCACTCCAATTTATAAATGGATCTTCAATGTTTGTTGGTCGTTTGTTTAGGTCAGGACGATTTTTAGACATGTTGAGCTACTACCTTGGTTTAATCTCATTAAAGAAAAAGACCAAAGAGCAGAAATTTACCAAGATTTCAAATCTGATCTTTCTATAGTATTGAAAAGCTAATTCCTTAGTTTACTATCAGAGGTCTTATCAAGCTTACAGACTGACATCTGTGTATCCAAAACTCAATGACAGTGTACAAAGCTGCTGTCTTCTATCAAGACAATACAGCAACAGCAATCCATAAATCTGGTTTTGATTTGAAAGTAATCTTGAATCTCTATGGCTTATTTCATACATCAATACTTAAATCTGATCCTTTTTCTGTGTGGATTCTTGTAAAGAATAACAGTATTTGGAAAGTCCATGCAATACTGCCCATTTTCCAGCCAGCGGAAGATCACTCCAGTTCAGCATGCTACGCTGGGCTTTGCTCAGAATCACTTCATTTCCAGATAAATAATTTGACCTTGTCCCAGGAAACTGCAACTAAACCAAGTCAATGGAGCTACAACAATTGATGGAAAGATCTTCTCCAGGTGTTTAAGCCCTAAATTTTTCACTAACTTAAGTCATGCTAAATTGCATACATTTAGCTTTTCAGACTTCTGAAACTTTTTCAATGGTTAGAGCCCTAATAATGCTAGTTAAACCCTAGTGTGGCAGTATCTTTATTGTAGGATGTTGTCCAGAATCCCAATACTGGCTTGTCATAATCATTTTTGGTTTTGCAATGAGATTACTTTTCATAAGCAGCCCAAAACTGCATAAGTCTTTTCCTATCCATACTGTTTGACAAATTCACGTCCATTTGGTGTACACTGACATAATCTGATTTTTCTTAGTGTTGTGTTTTCCTCAGAATAATTTTCCTGCAGAGAACAAAATGTTTCAGGATAGTTTCTTGGTTCTCAGATTTTGTTAGTTTGTTTGATTGTTTTATATAGAATAACCTTGTATTGCTAATTCTTTCCCAGCTTTCCTTTCTACCACGACATCTTGTTTTATGTCATTGTCTAGACTGAGCTTCAGACTTGTAGCAATTTTGGCACTGTTAACTTACTGAGAGGTTAACGCCTTTTTCCAACTCAATAACAAAGATAAAAAGTGCAACAGGTCCCAACACTAGCACTTATTACCCCTACTGGAAGATTTCACTTGCCATTTTCTAAATATGTTTCAGAGCTTCATTTATCGTTCTCATGAATTAGGCTTTTACCTAGGCTTCATCCTGCCTATATTTTAATCTATATTTTATCTATATTTGCCTCTATTTTTATCTGAATAAATATCTTTATTTTATCTGAATAAACTTTTTGAATATTCTATCATGACGTAGTTCCCAATGAAGTATCAAAGCTGTGTAGTTCTAGCACATTGCTTTTGGCCATTATGGGAAAAAGCATTGTTTTCCAGCTTGTCCCCATCTCCAGCACACCCCCAAAAAAATCTTGTGCTCCCTTGATTTCGCTCAATGCAAGGTTGCACAAACAAGTAATGGTGGAAAAAGGGAGAAACAGAAATGGCTGCAGCAAGGAGAGGGTAAGACCACTTCTTTCAGCATGAGCATGAATCGTAACAGTCATGGAGCTGTAGGGTTACAGCTCCTGCTGAAATGAATTTGAAAAAAAGAAACCCTAAAGGTTACTTTTTTCATTTGCTTGTCTTCACACCGCATATAAGGTATTTCAGTAGTATAAGGATTTACCATGGTAAAAAGCAACATGAGAATTGCCATACTGCATCAGCTAATGGCCCTTTTAGAATACTATGTCTACATGGCACAGACATAAATTGAGTCTAAACTTGGAACCTTATATAGAAAAAAAAAAGTAGTAAAAGCTGTTTTCCTATATATTTTCATTCAGTCTGACTAAAGATAAAATTAAACTTTTAGCCAAGCTGCTCTCTCACTCCTGCACCTTTCTCCCTAATATTTATGGTGACATGAATACCTTAGTGGCAACTCTATGAAAAATACTGCTGGTATTGATTAATACTAGCTTAGGTGTAGCTTCTTCTAAAGAGTTAGAATCAAAATTGAGAAGAAAAACCCTACAAAAAGACAGAATTCATGGACCATGTACTTCACAGACAAAGCATTTAAGTACTTATGCCAGAGAAATTTCTACATTTCCAAATGTAATTGGAATTCAGTGAAACAAAGTGTTATATTTGCAGGCGTATGTCTCTAAGGCCTTCATAAATTTAAGTCATCTGAGAAAGCGTAAAATATTTATAGAAACAAGAGATCCATACTGTACTTAGTTTAGTTTGCATTTGTCAGTATATCACACTACAGATTATCGCATACTGCTGTTGATTATTTCACATAGATCACAATGTGGGGGAGATCTGGCTGAGAGAAGCTCTTTTCTCTAAGGAACTTGATGAAAGTAGGAAACAAAGGAGGCATTTTAAGTTGAAACAGATGTCTGAAATTTCTTAGTAAGGTTGGTTCCTGGTTCATCTGATCCATGAGGAGGTTAGGAAATAGCAAGGAGGCCTGAAAAATGTAGGAATTAATTTTAGATGGATTTTCATTATTTCTTTGACTTCTCTGGAGCAACTCTCAGACCTCTGAGTTTCATTCTCTCAATTCCATTCTTGGAGAAATACATCACATTCTTCATTATTAATAACAACATTATTCTTACTATGTTCAAGGTGACTTTAAAAGTGTTACAGAATTAATATTTTCAATATCCATTTCAAGCTCAGTTTTGACAAATGGCAGTCATCCTTCCTTGCAAAAGTCTCTACTGAACTGAACAGAGAAAATCTCTCTCTTACAGAGAGGTTCCTTATTAGAAATTGTGGGAGTACGCACAAAATCAAAGCTTTCTACAGAAAAATATTTCTTGAAACAAGTTTTTTTTCCCATGATGCAACACATCTTCTGACCTTTCGACACTGTACTTCTGAGGGACATAGAGCTGAACTGGGCAAAATGAAATATTTTGATATTTTGACATTATGTCCCTATTTCAGCTGGTACATCTTAGTGCAGGATAAATATAAGTACCAAATTATCGATATTTTTCTGTGGAAAAGGTTTTTGTTTTGTTTTGCACCACAAATTCTTCTGAAAATTCACAATATCATCAGAAAAAAAAACCAACAAAAAAAACCCCAAAAACACCACACCACAAATAAGAGTCCAGCGCAGAGCCACAAAGATGATGAAGGGAATGGAGCATCTCCCTTATGAGGAAAGGCTGAGGGAGCTGGGTCTCTTTAGCTTGGAAAAGAGGAGACTGAGGGGTGACCTAATTAATGTTTATAAATATGTGAAGGGTGAGTGTCAGGAGGATGGAGCCAGGCTCTTCTCTGTGACATCCAGTGATAGGACAAGGGGCAATGGGTTCAAGCTGGAACATAGGAGGTTCCACTTGAATATGAGAAAAAACTTCTTTACAGTGAGGGTGACAGAGCACTGGAACAGGCTGCCCAGAGAGGTTGTGGAGTCTCCTTCTCTGGAGACATTCAAAGCCCGCCTGGATGCGTTCCTGTGCGATCTGATCTAGGTGTTCCTGCTCTGGCAGGGGGATTGGACTAGATGATCTTTCGAGGTCCTTTCCAATCCCTAACATTCTGTGATTCTGTGAAATAAAAAATGTAAAATCCTGCTGCATTTATGAAAATGGCAACTTTTTCCCCTGTTTGCAACTTGGCTAAAACAGGGTGAATTTCACAAGAACAATGAAAGGCACTTCACTGCCAAATTTCAGTATATATATCCAAACCACAGAGGATTACACAGCTGTTCAAAAAAACAAATTAAGAAAATGAGCACTGGCAAAGCCACCTGTTCTTTACCAACCTTTTTCTTGGAAATGAATTACATATTTTTGTTGAAATTAAAAAAAAAAAGTAATCGGATAAAGGAACAATCTGTGGAAAAATTAATCTTAAATTACTGCAATGAGCTGTCTGGAAACAACTAAAAACAGAGTGCTAAAGGCAGAGAGCATTAGGCAGTGTTCACAGTCTCTCACATGCCTCTAAGCTAACGTGACTGCTCCCTCCAACTCGCCGTGTTCCCCTGCCTTTCATCAGCAAACCCAGCTTGGAGATGTCAGTATCTTCACACCCTCCTGCTGGGACAACATCACTGTCTGCTTTGCAAGGAAGAGGAAATCAAGCCTGGCGTTGGCCTCGTGATCCTACTTTGCTGCCTGACATACCTTATCCAAGCATCTGTTTCAGAAAGTCGTAGGAGTAACAAAAAGCCAGAAATACTCCAACTTACTTTTCTAAAAAATTGAAGTCAATTTTCTTAAGAAAAGTCTAGAGAGTATATTTTGGATTTGGGGAATATCTGGAATACGTTTTCAGGCTCAAAGGGCCTTTAAATTGGGAACAATGACATACTTTTTTTTCCTTTTTTTTTTTCTTTCTTGATTCCTCCATTGCTTAGAGAAAACAGCCTTTGGACAGTCTTTCTAAAGGCTTTAGAAAGGGTTGCATTAAAGACATTAAACTTCATAATCATTTTATCCTTCTAACAGGAAAAACTACAGGACTTGCTGGAATTGCTGCTTGGGAAAAAATGGGAAGCAGTGAAGTGTTTTAATTAAAGAGACTTCAGTAAAATAAAAACAAAACCACCACCATCAAAGAAGTAACTAACTGCAATATTTTTACATGGGCTGATTGAAATGCAAAAAAAAAAATTATCCAGAAACTACTTATTCAGAACAAAAATTTTATATATTTTAAGGATCTAGCTATGTTAAATAAAGGGTTAACGTGAAATGTAGAGCCCTTACTATTACAGAAAGAGTAAACGCCAGACTCATGAAAAGTCTCCATAACACTATGCTGAGCCCGGGCCTAACTTTTGATGTTCTGATTACAGTGATTATTCTGTCTTTTTACTCACAAGTTGCGTAAAATGTTTTTAAAGCATTTATTAAAAAAAAAAAAAAAAGGCAGTTAACGCCTCAGAGCTTTGGGCACGCTGTCCCTGTGCTTCCTATGGAGAGACTCATTTTATAGTTGCTGCTGAGAATGCTCATACTTTTTGCATGTTTCAACTGAATAATCATGTAAAATTACATTAAAAACTATGTACTCCAAGTGCATCAAAGCCAAAAAAAAAGCAACCTCCTTTTCCCAATCATACTATTGTCCTGAATACCCTTATTTAATTCAAGAGTGACAAAATGCAGACTCTGTGGTGGTTTACATCACTTGACCCTTTTCATCCTAAGACATCTCCAACTATTATTATAACCCTGTTTTCACCGCACAAGCCCAATGTATCTTTAATCATCTGCATAAATATAAAATCACTCCCTACGTTTTGGAACTAATTTAGACATTATTATACAACTTAAACATTTTTTTCTACCGAAAGACTGAAACATGCTTACCACAGAGAGTCATAATGTTGCAGTCATGACTAGACTCACCACAAAAAAAACCTGATAGTATATTTATGCTTTCCATAGCTTAAATTTGCTTAAATCTCTTAAAATCATAGAATGGTTTGGGTTGGAAAGGACCTTAAAGATCATCAAGTTCCAACCCCTCTGCCGTGGGCAGGGACACCCTCCACTAGACCAGGTTGCTCAAAGCCTCATCCAGCCTGGCCTTGAACACCTCCAGGGATGGGGCATCCACAGCTGCTCTGGGCAACCTGTTCCAGTGTCTCACCACCCTCACAGTGAAAAACTTCTTCCTAACGTCTAGTCTAAATCTACCCTCTTTCAGCTTATACCCGTTACCCCTCGTCCTATCACTACACTCCCTGATAAAGAGTGCCTCTCTAAACTGGATGTGTATTTTTCATTTTGTATTTTCAATAACATGCCATATTGAAGAAAAAATAGCCAATGCAAGTTACTTGGCAGTTATAACTGATCTTAATATAATATTTTGCCCATTAGTTAACAAAACACTGCAGATTTCTCTCTGAAAAGCACACCTGTCCATCACTTATTTTTTTTAAATTTATTTATTTTGCAAGAAAACATCATCTGGTTGAAATTATAGGAGGAAAAGACAGTTTTAATTAACTTCTTCTTCAGGAACAAAGTTCCAAAAGTTGCTGAAGTGAACTGTCTTGACAGTTTCAAAACAAAAAAAAAACCCATTTGTATTTTTGAAATGATTTTTCAATTTGAAGTTTAAGACACAAAAAATGTCACATCCAATGAAAATGAAATGTTTGTGTTGCTCAAAAGCTAAACAGTTTTTCATTTTGCTGGCGTACTGAAACGGTACACTTTTTGTGCCAATTTGAAAAGTCATATAAATTCTAAAAGTTTTTTTTGGCATCTAGATGCACACACACACACATATAGAGATATATCTCTCTTTTTACATGTAGAGCTAGATGAACATGCATATGCAAGTGCACACTAAGATGAAGAAATAAATACACATATGTATGAGCACACATTTATGCACACAAGTCATCTTTGAGATCTAATGGGCTATTTGAGACTAAGGCTGGCATTCAAACCTAATCTCTAAGATTTACATGTTTCTTGCACTCAAGTGCAACAATAATAAACTCACAGATCAGTTGTGTTCTATCTCAAAAAAATAAAATCTAAATCAATATAATGCCTTTCCTTGAAGGATGAAAGGAAATAAAGGGACTTTAAAGCTTTGAAAGGAATTCAAAAGGGATTCCCAGTATCTGTCTCAGAGTTTACGTTAGAACCTCAAGACATGCTTAGGCTTCTGTGAGGGGTTTGGCTATAAATATGGATTTCTAGAGGAGCAGCCTAAAACTTCAAGGGCTTTTTCTGGTATGAGAAATAACTGATAGATACTTTAAAGAGAAAATCTTAAGTGCTGATAAGTTAGCTGATAAGACAAATGACTACAGACCATCTCAAAGAGAAGGCAGAGGAAGGCACTGAGCAGATGATTTAGGGTTTTTTACTAAACAGCTTTCAAAGCTTGAAAAACCTCTTACTTTCTAAACACAATTAAAAATTTTAAAAACTGTATTTTACCCTTGTATTTGCTGAACACTCCTTAAAGATGTAACTGATGGTATTAGGCTCATTGTAGAGTACTCGGTTTAGCACTAGGCTAGGTTTATTATCCCATCTTAAATATTCCACACAGCTGGAAGCTGTCAGCACAAAGAATAGGAACAAGGGGATTGCAGACAGTCTCCTGCAAGTAAGTACAGGCATGCTGACACTCTTCCAGGTTTATTTATTTTTAAAGTTGTGTTAAGGATGTAAGGTTTCGATTCCATCATTTGTCCTGGTTTTGTCCCACTTGCTGACACTGGATGATCCAGCTTTCAAACATTCTGCCTTCAGAAGAAAAAAATATATCATTTACCTTTGTCCTACAACTGGTATGCTGTGAAGCCCCCCCATCCTCCTATCACATCACATTAGGTTCTGAAAACAATGAAAAATTAACAGATTTTGATCTTACAGACTGGTTGAGGGTGGGAGAAGCAAATAATTGCTACAAAATATTTTCTGAAAATTAATCCTCACAATTCTCATTTCCTTGTACTAATTTACAGATGTGACTGGTCTAGAATACCAACATTCTCCACCACCATCCAAAAACTTTTAGAAAATTTGGATTAGAGTGTTAACATCAAATTCAAAATTTGAGATGTTTATATGATAGTCCAGATTCAAACACAGCCCCAAAACTGGAAACATCTAAACGGGAAATCAAAAGAAAATTAAAATTCCTGCTTTTGCACTGCTCTATAATACAAAAATTTTACATAAAAAATTGGGAAAATTCTTTCACAGGCAAGAAGCCTTGTCAGTATTTGGTAATAACCACCTAGTGTGAGTTTTGCAAATTAAAACTGATTCAGAGATTCAAGTTTGTGCAATTTGCATTTTGTCAAATGCAACAATAAAACCTTCATGGACTTTATTCTCATATAGATAAAGGCCCCTTCACGCTGCTCTGGCACAAAACCAAAATATTCAAGTAAATTACACACAGTCAAAAACCAGAGTTCATCCAAGTCTGCAGGAAATTCTGACACTTGATTTTCAACTGCTCAATGAAAGCTATGTTTTTCTCACAGAGGAAAAGTCTGTAAAGACATAGCTGTTCTTAGAGCTGCTTCCACAGTTAGCAGAGAATAGATACATTTTCCTCATGTCTGCAAAACACTCAACAAACTGCAAATGAAGTCGAAGTCCAAAAAATTTGGGCTTTAATCTCATCTTTACTAACCGACCAGCGCACATCCACCAATGTAGTTTAATGAAGTGCTCTATTACTCATATCTTATCAACTTCTGCACTCAGACAAGCAGAATGTCCATTTCACTAACAGCTGCGAGAGGCTCCGGCAGTCTCTGGCCCTGGGAGACGCTTACCAGATGTATCTGCCCCACGCAATAGGTATCCCAAGACATTCAGTGTCATTGACTTCAGGAAAAATAAGATAAAAATCCAGGAAGCATTCCTTCAGGACTACGCCTTGATAGAAATTCATAAAATCCAAGTGTTTCAAATAATGTGTTTGGGGTTTTAGGAAATTAACATTTAGCTTTAATGGCACTGGAAAGTTTCTAACCTACTCTAATATTTGGTGTTTTTTTTACTTTAAAGCTCTTTTCTGTCAGAGGAACACTTAAAAGGAATTTTCTTTAAATAAAAAACAAACTCTTAGAAAGTAAAAATACTATTAATAGTACTTTATAGTGCATTATTGAAATAGTTTTCCCAAAGCATTTAATATCTGATGCACGTCAGTGCTTGATATGGAGTAGAGGACAACATCATCCGGGTTTGTTACAGTACCAGAGAATTTGCTCTTCTGCCACTCAGCTACATGTTTTTCTTGTCTTTTGTCCTATCATCCTTCTGATTCGTGTCTCCTCCCTGCCCATCACACAGCAACAAAACATAAGCCTCTGTAATACTCATTCATGCCATCTCCATTCAAATACTGATTTGTTTTTTTCCCACTGAAAACACTGAACTATGGGGCTGTTGTCCCATGGTTCTTTTACTGAATTAAAGGTAACAACATCCTCCATTAACTAAAGCAACTACTGTAAAGATCAGGCAGAAAGAATCCTGCATAAAATTTACATGCAAACCAGCACAGGCCAGAACAGGATGGTTTAGAATATGATTTTGTTTGTTCTTCACTTTCATAGTAAGACTTCATGTACTCTATTAAAGACTGTCAAGAACACATACAGATAAATTAAAAAAAAAAAACAAACAACATGGTTCTGGCTTAAACAAGACTTGCATAGTGCAAAAAAAAAAAAGGGGGGGGGGGGAAATCTCGGGCCTGTTTTACAGTGCAACCAATAGAAACTTCTGTAGAAAACAGGAAAAAAAGCCACATTTCAAGAAGAGAAAAAAGTTAAATGCTGCTATAACAAAAGCCTACCTGATTACACTTAGAAAGCAGAACTACACTTTTTTCTTTGTAGAAAAATGTATATAATATTGTCAAAATTGTACACAGCTCTACACAATTGTATTCATTTTTTTTTAGAACTTTTTCCTTTTTTCCTTTAAGCCACAAAGTTGAAGCTACATTTCGGCATACTCAGGGGTGTACTTTTGTTGGATAATATCTGCTTTTTCAAAGTTCTCAGCGTAGAAGCAAAAATACAGCTGTGACTGCAAAGGATGGAGGGTTTTTTCACATTTGCAAGAGTGCTGCTACAGACATCAGGTAGCATACATGAGGTATCCAAAGGTTGTAGCAAAACCTATTTTACCGCCTCTAGTATAGTGGGAAAAACGGAAAAGCTTTTGGTATCAGTCCATTCTTCCTATCCATGAGGCCCAAGAGTTTGTCTTTCTATCACCTGATGACAGGCTTATGTGCTTACAAGTGTTACCGGTTTCCTCTAGTGTAACAGCAAAATAATATATGCTGTGTCTACCCACAGACTTTGACTCACTTTCAGGTTTTCCCATTTTCCTTGCATATAGAACAAACATTCTTGAGAACACTTCAAATAATACTATGAACTTATTTCACCTTCATAGAGATATTTTTGCCTTTCAACTATTTCTCTGAATGTGCCCAGGACACATTGTTTAATTAATTTCACCAAAGGCTCTATGATTCATAAATGTGAAATTGTTTTCATACTAATGTTTCCTTGTCCACTGTTGTTCTCTTCCTGCTTCCTTTATGTCTGACCCAGCTGGTCTCATTTGGCATTCCCTAAACGGAATAGATTTGTTTTTCTAAAGCCATGGGCAGAGCTAATAGTACACAGATTCCCATGAAGTGGGTGTTGCAGAAACTGGATAAATAGCACCTGATTTCCACTGACCAAAGACAGGATCATTAAGGTGACAAGAGAAAAAATACCTCTAAAACCAAAGCTCTTTAGATACCTTTAGAACAGTGGGAACTAGACAAGAATGTGATATTATACCTCTCAACCGAGGGAAACTGAGCTGCAAATAGTTCAAGTCAGGAAAGTGAACTCAACTTTGAACTTTGCTTTTCAAAAGTGAGAGCTTTCACACAGTGAGACCGTGTGAATGGGTGTGAATTCATGGGAAATAGCTTTTGAAGTAGATAGTCAGATTAAATATAAAATCACTCTGCCTGTGTCCGGAGTGTAAGTGCTGATCCGAAAAAGTGGAAGTCTTCTGATGCAGAAATCTTCTCTTACCTATCCTAAAATCTTATTATTGCTTTCCCTGTGACATGTAAAGTTATTAAAAACCTCTAATTGCAAAGCAATAGTTACAAAAACACTAAGAAGAGTCAAGTGAGAACGGCTACACTGCATCTTCTGATTAGTTTACTGTCATGGATACATGCAAATGCCCAATGGTTTTGCTTTTTAAGAACTCCTGATGGCTTATACTGTTTAAGCTCCTCAGTATTTTTTCAGCTAACAGCTGAGCCAGCTGGAGTTTGCACGTCCAGAATGTTTTGTTTCTGAGTAGAAGATGGCATTACTAAGTAGAAAAGAGAGTCTGTAAATTGAGTATCAGGAAATTAGAGAGTCCATCAAAAAGCAATAACTACTTACATGTAGACATCACCTGCAGTATAATAAACAGAATGTGAGTACATATCAAACTGGAAATAAAAAAGGGTATCTTCATACTTGCTAACATTTTTGCTTCCTGCATGTATCTAGAATATCACAAATGTCCTCGGTGACCATGAGCCACATTAAGCAAAGAACACAAGCTTCTAAATCAGGACTGACTCAGATCTAAGGCCCAGATCTTCAAAATGAAATCTAAAATACTTCTTAGTAAGATTGTCTTACTCAGAGAGTGCTTAAACTTACCACTCTCCTCCCCATTTGACCTGAAATTTTCCTAGGTGCTTGCTTTGTACATGCTTAGAATTACCCCAGCCCGAATAGCTCAGCGCTTATTTCTCACATCCCTCCCAAGATAGGATCTAGAAATTTGGCAAAGGAACGCATAGGTCCCCTAAGGCATCCAAAACATTAATCATTACTGAATAATACCAAGAGCACACTGACAAGATGAGGTTCCTCAGCAAATGCAGATTTGCTCACCATCTTTTAAAGGGATGGGTGGGAATCTCCACCTTTCATGCAACAGCTTAATGCTTGCAGGACTCGGCAAGCACGAGGGCTGGATTCAATATCTTCCTAAGCCTCCAGACATTCAAAAGCCTAACGCCATGCTTCCCATGATGGCGCCCTAGCCACCAACCTTTTACACAGGGTGCACACTCCAGTACAACTGATGCTGTCATTCTAGAGAAAGGAATCCATCATCCTCGTTTATGTGGCAGTCATGGGGATTTATGCATTCACAAGCAGAATTCAAATCTCTAAGGAAACAGGCTAACTACTAAGCCATTCAAGACCCTGCCTTCTCCTCCAGCTCTGCCTCAAAAGAAACAAGAATGAGCTGCTTTCCTCTGGCAGAAAGGCTTCTTTTCTGAAGACATCTACTGAGGCATGAGATGTCTGCTGTGCAAATTGTGGTGCAGTTCAGAGATCCTTAATCTAGTTTTAAACAAGTTAACTCACGCACTGCAAGGAGGTACTTACAGCCACATTAGCTTATACAGCAACATATTTACCTTGATAAAAGTACTTCTGAAGTAGACACACTGTACCGCACACTCTAAATCCTGTGTGAGTCTGGGTTTTCAGCTATACTGTTGCCCGCAAACCTTTGTTGGTTTTTGTTTGTTTGGTTGGGTGTTCTGCTAGCTGTATTACACTCCCTGATTAGCCAGCACCTCATCTGGATTAAGCTTTGAGGCCCTGCCCTGGGCAGGGAACCTCAGTGTATAAATGAGGATTCAGGATTTCCATTATAGAGACTAGAACGCATATAACTTTGGGGCACCTAAATCCTGTATTCAGCCCAACCTCACGTTTTTGTGGTTGTTAATAACAGACAGTACACTAGGTTAAGGGGCTGATCAGAGCTAAAACCTCACCAGCAAAATCACTGATTAAATTCATGATTAAGTGCAGCGTGGGGCATTTTTAGGAGGCAGTGAATCCACACAGATGCTACCAAGTACAGAACATGATGGCAATAGAGTTGTATGGATAATATTAAAGGCACAACCAACCTCCAGAATACTTGTAACTGACATGCAAAATTGAAAATGTGATTGTCCTTCACTTTTGAAGCTGAAATTTCAGAATCAATAACTTGAAAATAACCACCATTCTCAGCCTGCCTACAGAGTGAGTATGGCTGAGTAGGAGCCCTGTGAAACACAGCATGCATGGAACATTACAAAAGCCATTCTGGCAGGTTACAAAGAAAAAGGCATTTTAAAAATACACCTCTGGCTTATCTAGCAATGCACACTAATGAGATATGGGGAAAAAGAATTTCTCCTGTCCCAGCATGAGCCGCTCGGGTAAATTAAAATTATGTCAGCACCTTTTCTTCCCTTAGGACTAAATCTTTGCAAATATTAACTATAAATTGAACATACAACATTCATACTTAAAAATATATTTCAGGTTTTATTTTCAATTCAAGGTAAGTATTTTTAATGAACTTAAAGTGAAAATTAAAAATAAGAATATTTTTACTTATTAAATGATCAGTACAGCTTCATAATATGGTGCTTTATTTAGCTCTGTTGATTTGTTACAGCAAAACATACTGATGTCTGGATGCAGATTAAATCTCTCTCCTTTGGTCACCAGGAAAGACAACTGCACTTTTTAGCAATTTTTAAAACAATACATGCAATTTCCTGCATTTCCTTGCAGGAAAAACGTATGTAACAAAGTATTGGAATTAAATCTATAATCAGCATGATGGGTTCAGTACAAAAGATTTGAGAATTTTCTTTTAAGCTGTGCAAAATTTTATCTCTAAGTTTTACTTTCAGTGTTTTCCCTGACAAAGTAAATGCCCCCCCAGCCGTTACTTTTCACAAAATCCAGTGTAACAGACTGCTGCTGAGTTCTAGAAGACAATTTCTGAAACCATAGCTAACCTTTTCACACCCCCAACACCAAGCAAAGGCCAGCAGCCCCCAGATCTCTTAAGCTACTTACACTACTGGAGCTAAGAGCAGTCAAAAGCAGAGATTGCCCAATTAGGCCATGGAGAAGAATGAGAAAGCCCAATGCGACATGACATAATGAGCCCAACGCTGTTTTGATGGACGGCAGACCTGCCTTGACTGTTTCTTCTCAGTTTACTGTACGTGATGCTCTGCTACAAGAGCCTGACCCAAGCCAGAATGAAAGCTTTTGTTTACATTGTCTTGACACCTACCGGTGGTAGGGCAAGACAGCTTCCTGGAAAGCCATGGCTTTTGCTTCAGTGGGGAGTGGTTCACGAGCATGGGGAGCCCAAGGAGGCTGCGTTGACCATACCTGATTCAAAAAGATTTGTGAAGCTGAGAGGCCGTGAAGCACGACTTCTCTGCAGGGCTCTTCATTGAAAGACACTTTCAAAACTTTAGATTTTCTTTCTTGCTCAGGAGGTCAAAATTTGCTTCATAAAAATTGCCTCTGTCTGAATTAGTTTTGTTTTCATAAAAGTTATTTCAGAGCCAGGGAGACTTTTGGTATCTTTTAGAACATCTATTTTAAGGAAGAGGAGAAGCAGTTTTATATAAAATGCAACCAATCTTCCAATACCTGAAGGGATTTGGAAACTGCTGGAGATTTTTGATGTATGAAAACGATTCATGGTCTGGTAAAGCCAGTTTGGGGCTGGTTATTCAGAAGATAATGTAAATTCAATGAGGTAAGATAATTTTCTCACTGACAAACAACTGATGAAACCAAATTCTTAATTTCAATTCTTATTAATCCAGGTATCTGACTGGTTACTGTAACACATAGTCATAAAGAAGTTTTATATAAACTATGTTATTAAAGAGGACATATCTCTGAAAATGAAATAAATAAATATGTGGTGCCCCACTCTGGGAATTTAATGAAGTATAAATCCCTAGTGAAAATATCAAATTATCTGTTTCATTTATTGTTATCCCTTGCCAACATCAACTTGCTGTCCTTTCTGAGTTACACTAAAGTCGAACAATGGAGAATCAGAGATGTGTAAAGTGGTGGAATATAAATATCTAAATAAGATCATATCAGACAACCAATAAAAAAATAAAATCAAATTATCAAATTCCTTGAATTGGCATTACTAAAAGCAGTATAAAACCAAAGAATATATTGAAGAACACATACTGAATTAAAGATCTGAAATTAATTATCAGGTTTTCAGTTTACATCTAAATTCCCAAGTTCTTTGTCACAATTTGGAGGAGAGGGAATTTTATATACAGGCTCATTTATAGGCATTGCCTCATCTTAGTACCCAAGTCTTGGTCCCTAAAGCAATAAAACTGGAAACTAAAGAAGGAAAACTCTAAACACACAAACTAAGGAAAATAATTTGCTACAATTTCTTTCCTTTTTTCCAAGATTGAAATGTTCCCTTTGTGCCTGTTGTATCTTAATAGATAAAGCCTTTGAAAATGCAGTTACATATAATGGCAATGCACAGTCATATTCCTGAACCTTCGTCAACCTACACAGAGTCTAGAGTAACTTAAAAAGAGTCATTGGCTTGTCACTTAAGAAGATACTTAGAAAGAGCCTTGCTTCCACCAAGCACAAATAGCCTTCTGTTTTTTCTTCAGCAAAAGCCTTATGTCCCTGTAATGACACTTCATTTTTTGTAGACATTTGCTCATTCTAATGCACAGCACTGGATCTAAAGGATGATATCCTGCACCATGTCCTACACTCTGCCAAAAGCTATGTCCTTCTGTCATGGTCTAGTCTGCTGCATATTGCCCACCTCCCCTGCCCTTTCTTCTACAGCACGGCTCTACCCCAGCTCCCAGTCAGTGTCCTGACACTTCCAGTTTGGAGAGATACTAATGGAAATTTTTATCCCATCTGTTCTTCCAGCCAGGACTCCTGATGGCTGTGGGCAGTAAAGAGGGAGTGCCAGTGAAAGGACAAGATTCAGCAGTGCCCAGCAACAAGATTCAATAAGCATAACTTGAAATACAGGAAATTCCATTTAAAAGTAAGAAAAAACATTTTTTATTTTTACTGTGAGGCTGGTCATACACTGCAACAGGTCACCCAGAGGGGCTGTGGAGTCTCCATCCACAAAGATACTCAAAACCTGCCTGGACACATGACCCTGAGTAACCTGCTCCATTAAACCCAGCCCTGAGCAGAGGGGTTAAGGATTATGCAGTCTCCAGAGGTGCCTTCCAACCTCATCTACACTGTGATTCTGTTGGAAAACACCAGCAACACTACTGATCTAAAACCACAAGATGCATCGCATTACTTCTGAATCAACACAACCATACTCCATGCTACCAGAATACATTGAAAAGCTAAAAATGCCTGGGATGATCAGAGAAAGAATACCATTAATCTTGCCTAGACTTCTCTTTTGCAAATTACTGTGGAATTTACTATGATCCCTTTCAGATACAAAGCTATTTTGTGAAAAGGGAGCTAGGTTTAGCATACATTTCTTGAAACTATCGGTATTTCAACACTGCTGCTATGCTCCTAACTAACGAGCCACCCAGCAAGTCAACAGACTGTTTACTTTTGCATTAATATTTAACTTCACCTATGAATTAATTGGAAGATTTCTTGATAAATTTTTGGAGTGGCTCATATGTACACAGGGTACACCCAGCTGCCAGTGTAACCAAGTTAACAGCTTGCCCTTAGTAACTTCTGTGCAAACACAGCACAGTCTTCCTCAGTTTAGCCTGATTAACAATGAAAGCATAGTACTAGCACTACATTTTCCTCTTCAAATCTGAAAGATTTTCTCTTTAAAGAATCAGATCCCAACATCTTTAGCTCAAGTTCAATATATTTTTATGTTTTATTACTTCTGTCTTTTTCTATCCTTCTTAGAGTCTGAGACAATATTTACCCTCAAGTAGATTGCAACCATTTATTAGAAAGAAGAGAACAGGTATGGACAAGATGAAGGACTGGATGGACAAAAGGGGCTCTGTTTTCAGTACAGGCTTATTTAATCGTTGTCCAGAACATTTCTATTAGCAACCAGAATACCTAAGTGTCTCAGCCCTCAAACCCTACTGATGGCATACCATTCACAGGGGTCCAAGATCCAAATCCATACACCCATGCTTCCATTTCAACCCACACATACAGCCTGAACCATTAAATGATGAAACAGTGCAGAACAGGTTAGCAGCTTTAAGCCACCTAACTTTCTGTCAGTCAATGTAGAATACATTTCTTTATCACAGGATCTACTGATATACCTGAAAACTGTGTCTGCAGATGCTTTATGGTGTCTAAAGTTCTCCCTGGATCTAGAGACAGAATAAATCTGAAGCATGGGGCTGTGGCAATGCTCTCCTAACTTATATGTATGAAACAGGGAGATCTTCAACTTTGTTTCAACTCAATTCCAGGAAAGAGAACAAATCCAAAGGATGTTGAGTTTGACACTCAACATGTAAACAGTCCTTTGGACTGATGAAGTTCACACAGGTGTTTTAGAACTGTCACCATCTAAACCTGATTCACTGCAGCCTCCTGATTTCATTTCCAGAGGGAGAACAGAGCAAGCATGGATATATTTAATATTTTTGTGAGTGTTTCACCACTGCAGAATCACACACACATACTGTATAAAATGTGGGCAAAACAATCCGGAGAGAGAAATTATCAAATGGGTCTTGAAACTCTTTATCCACCTTACGGTATATTTTACTTATGATCGATATTTAACAATGTTAGAAAAAGCTAAACTCAATGTACAATGCAAGAAAACAAGTTAAGGAGGTAACAATGGACACAAGGGTGCATTTGCTTTAACAAATGCTAACACAGCTAACAATTTTAACAAGAATTTGTTGTTTATGAATGCTGTCTCTTCCTTTGTACATATGCGAACGAATTTTGTGTTTCGTTTTGAGAGCTGTTGGCTCCATGACAAAACTATGTGAAAACAAATGTTCAAAACCTCAAACCTCATTAGGTATTTTTTTCTTGTCACTACTAAAACAATAAAAATATCTTCCTGATTGAGTGATGAACAAACAGGAAAAAAAATATCCTAAGAAAGTAAACCTACTACGGGTTAAAAATATGCATTATTTTGTTTAAATCCCTACATACATACATGTCAAGAATCTTAAGATGGAAATGGCAGAAAAGCATTGCAGGCCTTCAAACATCGGTCAAAAGGGAAGGAATACAATTATTAAATTATTGATATCATAAAAAACACACCAATTTGAAGACAAAACAGAAACAAAATGCAAAAAAAAATTAATGGGAATTGTGAAATTAAATTCTTTAACACAGACATCTTCTCTTCAACTCTGATGTTATGGGATGGCACTACTCTAATCCCCTTCCATAACTGAAATGAGACCCTGTTGTGCACATAGCTGAACTCCTTTTTATTTTTTAATAAGACAGAGTATGTTCGTTATTTGATAAGAAATAGCATAAACCTAAATCCCATAATTCTGAGAAAAAGTGCCATTATGACTGATACTGCAAAATGTTGCCTTGATTCCCCTCCCCCCGAAGTCCCAGCTGCAAAATCATTCCCTGAATCTTCATAACTGTAGCATAACATGGGTTTTTGCTGTGAAAGGCAAAAAAACCCAGTTGTTCTTAATTTCATTATGATCCTTAACAACTTTACCATTCTGCATGGAATCTGTAGGATTACAGGTGTGTCCCCAAGAAGAAAATGTAAGTAGGATGTACCTGATTATGACAACATCACAGACACTAAATTCTTTGTAATCAGTAAGAGAACGGGTGTTGATTTATTTCAATGCCTGGGGAGAAGGGATTGAAAAGAGATCATGCTCCCCCATACCTCCTTGATGTTTAACATTTCTTTAGTGCTCCATTACAAAAAGTAACGTTGCGTGAACAAATGCAGCCCTGGCAAATGAGCAGTAACTGTCCCTTGCATTGCTATCAGTGAACCATATCGATAGGCAGTTTAATCTTTGATGGAAAGCAGTTGTTCAGACATTTCTGCTACACTGACCCACAGTATAGTGTTACTTGGAAGAACTCACTCCTGTGTTTTTGTAACACTGTAATTGGATAACATTGGAAAATCACTGCAAATTCAGTATTGATGTGAACATTAAGTCTTGAAATGCTGTGAATTTGTAGGTTCTATGCTTAAAAAATAAAAACAAATAACCATGGTTCAATATTCAAAGTCTAAAAACATACTAGAGGATGTACCTCTGTCCCTTTTAGAAAACTTCCCCTGCACTGCATAAAAGACAGTGCTGTATAAAAGCATTATTTGGGGAAATTAAAATCTTCTGACTCTAGTACTAGCTTCTCCTCCACACAGGGGCTGCTGCCTTGATGTCCTTCATTATCCAGTATCCTTCTGCAGTGCTGACTCTCCTATGGGCATGGTCATGTTTTCCTTTCATCCCCTGCCTGGTTTATGCCCCTGCTTCTGTTCCTGTTCTTTGAATACATCAGCTCTCCCTATCCAACTTAAATTGTGAGACAACTATAGCTAAATTTGCAATGTGGAAAGCATGTTTGGGTTTTCTTCTGACCCTGAATATGTAACAAATTTACCTGCTTTATTTCCTGCAAGATATATTTTCCACTATGTGATTCAAACAGTGCAGTCCCTCAGTAAGACATCAGCAAGGTAACAGCAACCAAACATATAAAACACAGTTCTTAGTCTTAATATGATCCCCTTCCGTTCTTTGTATGCCATTTCAGTTCTGTCACATCCCAATTGCTAAGCTGTCAGCTATATTCAGCTGTGGAATATGTGATAGATTTGTTTGCAAATAAGAGTTAAGGTTTTCAGAATCTGAATATTTCAGGCATTCTCAATCCTGTTTGCCTGTTTCTTTTTAGAAAACTACAAAGACATGGCAAATAGCCACACCATGAGCAAAGCTGCACATTGTTGTTTTAACTGGATCAAAGGACTGTGTCACAAATAGGTTTGAAAAAAATATACACTCTTGTTTGCACACCTATGTAAATCCTTTTCTAGTGGTCTAAATACCAATGGTCAACCTTAGCAAACACACTGCATTTCCCTCTTCAGCTAATTGTTTCTTAGCAATGCATTTCATTGGGGAAACTGATCTTACTAGGGTTCTGAATAGCATATGTGCTATTGTATGTAGTGTATGTATATCAGTGGATAAAGTTCTCGGGGTTTTTTTAGATGGTTAATTCAGTTATTACACTTTCACCGCATTAAAAACAGCTTTCATTATAGGATGCACAGAATAAAGAAGTGGGAATCATTATTTATAGACAACATACAGGAATATTTAGAAATCATTAGCACGTTGATGTTTCCCTAAAATAACAGTAACAAAACACAAGATTGACTGTCTCCTCATAACATTTCACCAACTAATTGAGGTACTCCCTTCCAGTCCATTCCTGTAGGTTCTCTCTCTTGACTATAACGCTAAAAATTTCCCTATGTGTAACAAAAGTGAAATGCCGTTAACAATGCTTTATCTGATCATCCTCTTTGCACCATAACCCCCCCCTTAAAAACATCTTTGTTGAGAGCCATTCCTCAGCTTTTGTCTTGAAGCTGTGAAGTGTACTATGAAGGCAGCCAAAGAGAGCCCCAGTTTAATTTCATTTCCAAGCTTGTAAAAACTTTGGCACAAGGAACCCTGCCTGCTCAGGTATATATGATATCTCCCCAAGAATTCAACCATCTCTTAAGAGTGAGAAATGGGATGTGATCTCCACCATTCAGTTAGAGCCAGCCATGTACACTCAGGTTCATGTCTCTGTTAGCTTTCCAGTAAAATCACAGAGAAAGAACAAGATTAAGGTGTTGCTTTGAATAATGCTCTGACTTCACAGAATCACAGAATGTTAGGGATTGGAAGGGACCTCGAAAGATCATCTAGTCCAACCCCCCTGCCGGAGCAGGAACACCTAGATCAGATCACACAGGAACGCATCCAGGCGGGCTTTGAATGTCTCCAGAGAAGGAGACTCTACAACCTCTCTGGGCAGCCTGTTCCAGTGCTCTGTCACCCTCACTGTAAAGAAGGTTTTTCTCATATTCAAGTGGAACCT